>JAHLJT010005290.1:0-42814 GCA_031308135.1 Acheta domesticus | reverse complement strand
GACAGACAGACGTTCTGAAAAAAAAATATTTTTTCGGTATTAGGGGACCTCAAAAAATGTGTTTCCGTTAAAATCTCGAAATCAGTCATTGGCAGCATTCCATTACTTTCCCTATACTGTGTATATAACACCGTATATTCGTATGTATAGGGCAAAGTAATAATTAAGTGTGATTGTTTTAAAATCTTCTTTGTTGAAATTTGACATGGAATGACGATGCTTTGTTTTATTTATTTCTATTTTTCTTGAACGTCAGAAACAGAAAAACTTAGTGTATTGTACTACGGGAAAAAATGTATTCTCTGAACATTTTCTTAAATTCTGGTATCCCTACCCTAACCAATCTACATGTTGAATTCTGAATGCAGATGGATAGGAATCGTTTGTTCTTCGATTAGTAATAAGATTTTGGAGACATTTCTAATGTGTAAAAACGTATGGATAATTTAGCATTATATGTTCAGACAAGGAAGAATGTGAAATTCGTTCTTCATTTAAAAGTCAATGTAACATTGAAGAATCAACAGAATATGTTGAGGACACGGCGAATAATAATTTTATAATTTACTAGTTCATTTCTGCGTGTTTATGAACATGAAATAAAACATATAATGGTATCATTAATACCTTTGCAGGTCTTTCTTATTCTTTAAACCCACGCGGGCCTTTTGAATAAGTCTACTTTATACCTCTTCCCAACAAATACAAGATTTTTACGAATTCGATTTAAGTTAAGGTACAAGAAAATACAATAAATAAAAGGCATTATGGTCAAAGAAGTAAAATAGCTAGTTACTTATAAACATTATTGTGCTGAATTGATAAGCGGTGTAATATTATTAGCTAGCCGTTACTAAGGGGCCAAAAAGTATGTGCTGTCCGGTCCGTCCGTCTGTGCGGTGTCTTGTGAACAACACTAGCATCAAAACCATATGTACGATTTCTTTGAAAATGGGTATGAAACGAATGGCGCAAATTGCACTCGTTAATATGAAGTTAAGTTCATTTAGGATTTTTCAAAAATTACACAAATGAAATTTTTTGAAAGATCTGTCACACCGTTAATATGCACATTTCCAGCAATTGGTAAACACTATTGTATTTGTAATTTAATGTGCTCCAAAGTCTTCATTTAACTTTTTCGAAATCACAAAAGATTCCTGCAAAAAAGCGCTTCAATTTCCGCATTTACATTAGCGCATAAACGCCATTTTCGTAAAAACGGCTCAAAATGTTTCGAACAAAATTGCCATTCAGGACGAGGTTTTACTGTTATTTAATATTTGTATCAAATAATGTTTCCGTTCTTCTATTAGGAAACCGAAAAATTAAGAAAATCTCAAAGAAATGTGGTTTCGGAGGCAATAGATGGCAGTTGGCAAGAGTATGTGTCAAGTACGAATAGCTAGCCGAGACTAAGAAAATAGAAAACTTATACCAGAAAGTCTATGCCATTCTGTAGCACCACTAGTTAAAAATGTCCTGAAGTTTTTCGATTAAATTTGGCCCTTTGATAGCCTTAAAGACGGTTAGAGAATGGTGCAGGTCATAAGTTCGTTAAAATGCCTGATTTGCCGAAAATGTAAAAAAAAATAATCTTGTTCCGGCATCTTCCTACATAGAAAAAATGTTTATAAAAGCTAAGAAATAAACATATTCAGCGTTTTGTTTATTTCAAATCGCTGCAGGACTATATGACCACCTCGTTTAGAATAGAATACATATTTCGTACCTGAAGCCCCTCGCCATGTTGACACACAGGGCCGTCAACCAAATCCAGGCAGAAGTCTGCACGAAGTACATTGACAGAGCTGCGCAAAGAAGACACTCATTAGTGAAATGTTAGATTGTTTAATACGTAAGAAAGTTCAGTTTGTAACTCACATGCTCCAGGAAGAAACAATTTCATAAATAGGGAAACGCTTGTACATGAGTCGTGCTCAATACAATCATCTGTAAGTTTTATATTATGTTAGAGCAAGGGCTACAAAAATATTGATCATATGAATCCCATTACTTTCTCGCATATTTACATACGGAGAAATATTGGTAGTGAATGTTGGGGAAAAGTTAGGGAATGCTGCAAAACATTTATACCATTGTATAAGAATTACACGATATGTGGTCCACTGATAATGAAAAGATGTTTTTACCGTCTGTCCGTCTGTGAACATGTCTTGTGACGGATCACTTATTCAGTGAGTTCAGATAGCCCGCGTAGAGCGCGCTGACCAGCCAAGCGTCGCCGACTGCGTCGTCCTTCTTCGGACCGACGGAAGGCACTTCAATTGCAGACTCGGACCGAGAAAGTCGTATTCCGAATAACGGTGGTGGATGCACGAAATATACCACGTGGCGAATAAGAAGGGTCGACGCCAGAATATTACTTGCATGGGACAACGAACTGCGGGAAAAAGTTCCAGATGTGAGTTTTTTTTTATTTGGTTGGAGGGAACGAGAGAATTACTAGCTGATTCGAATCGAGGAAGCTATAACGGAATTCTCAAAGGCTACGCACAACGGGTTTCAGCGTGTGGTGAAGGAAAACCACGGCCGAGGTCGACCGCGCAGTGCACGCCGCAGGGTCTCGCTAAAGGCGACGCCAGATAAGATTCTGGGCAGGCAGTCTCCACCTCGAACGCAACCAAAGGTAGTAGTAAAATTTGATTAATAATCCAGCCGAGAGGGAGCCATGCAAGTAATTCAAGTAACTGGAACTAAAAAATAGTGAAACAAGAAAGGAAAAGGAACTGTATTGAATTAATACGAAAAAAAAAGGTTTTGTTAAAATAAAAATAAAAAACACGAAACTAGGCCAAGTTACTCTAGCCCGCCGTAATAGTTACTTTACCTTCTTCAGAATTTGTGCTCGTTTTTGTGTTATTATTGCATCATCTTTTAAAACTTACTTTGGGGGTTTCTACGAAGAATGTTTGTACGTACGTAACCTGTAGTTACGAGGACTTGCAAACTATAGCAGTCACGTAATGGAGGGGGTAACAACAAATGTGTTTCAGAAGATGTATTTTCAGTCGGATCTAATATGCATATTAATGAAATTAATACAACATTTAATCCATATTACCTCACCTCAATCTCGTTCATTTGCCCTCCATACCAGCTGCAAACAACAACTGTCATTGCCTTGCGGAGTAAAAGTTGTTCTACGAAGTGAATTTAACAAGTTTTATCAACAATGTGCACCAATCGAAACTCATTGCCACGTACGTTTTTCTCTTGTAATAGGCATATCTTTCAGAAAAGTTTTAAAATATGTAGATAATTTTAATTTACTAAATATAATTTATGGTGACATAATAATGTTAATTTGAGGTCTAGATGTTTTTAAAAGAAAAAGATATTATTATAGGCCATATGTCAATGTACGTTGAGGCCAATTCCCCAACAATTTATTCTTCAATGTTTTGTGATAAGGGGCCATTTCAATTATTTGTAACATCCAATGTGCAACATTTATGAAACTCACAAGAGTTGTAATTGTTTAATTAATAGGTGAGCTGTAAAGTACAAAAAATGTGAGGTCACCCTTCTACACAGTAGGATGGGGAATTATCTGAAACTTTTGTTTGGGCACATGCGAGTGGGATACTTTTACATGTGAGTTTTTATAAACTGATAGCTTAAGAAGCAATTCATGCATATGTGCCCTTATAATTAAAGTTAAAATGTGACAAATCATGGTTTTTTTATCGAAATATTAACCTAGGGTCTTTTGGCAGACCTTGTTTGTTATACATGGACACAAATATTTATAACTGTTTAACGTAAAAAATTGTATTATATGTTTCATTAACTATATTGAGTCCAATTGTATGTTTTTGTTTTTATTTTATTATATTGATAGTTGAATTAGCCTGAAGATGGAGGCAAAAACCTCTGAAACGTCTCGAAGGGAACGATATTGTAATATCATGTAATACATTTTTTGAATAAATTTCGCTGTCTATAAGTAAAATATGGAACTGAATCAAACATAATACTATAAGAAAACGACGACAGTCTCTAGGTTAAAGGATTACACTTCAAATCATTTCTCAAGCAACTATTTAGAATAATAAGATGTAGCTATTTACAATTACACTAGATGTTCTTATAAGATAGGAAATTGCCAAAGAACTCAAATTTTGAGACTTGAACATCCCCCCTTATTCTAATGTAAAAATGTTCGGTGAATGTGTTATCATATACATACATAAATTTCATACTTGGCAATTATAAGATTTGAAAGCTAAAAAATGTTCTATTGTCCAAATTGCGGACATTGGCTTAAAGAAGTAGGTAGTGTTTATTAAAACCCGTACAGAAAGAATTTGCTGGACAGTGTTCCTGTGCATCAGTTTTAAACTAACGATCCGCGCAACATGTTGATAAATGTACGTATGTAAATGAGCATAATACTCACTTTCTATAATATGCGAGTGTGATTGAATATACTCACCAAGATACTTGCATACCGTAGGAAGATCTGGCAGTAGTTCTTCTTCTTTTTCTTTGTCCAACCGGTCACTCAGTGCGATGTAGTACACAGTCTGTCCGATATTAAAAGCCAGAAGGCAGGCAGCGTGGCTAGCAAGGCAACGTCCATGGAGTTTTCGTCGCATGCTCTTGTTGCATGCTACAGACAGGAGAGACGGCGTCAAAAGCAGAGCGGAGAGAAAGCAAAGTGGACGGAGTAGCCGGTAGACGCCTCTGGTGATACGTGAGTGCTCACATACGAAGAGCCTGTCGGGTAAGCTCCCGTTGCTGTTGCGGTATAAGTCGAAGCAAGGGACCCACCTGGAGAAGAGGAAATCATAACTACCACGGCTGTGGCGGGCCCAATCGGAGTACTGCTCCTCAAATGGCAGGAGAGACGGTGCTTGTCACAGAACTCTTCGTGTCGAAGATTGGGAAACTCTGGATCGAAGGGTGTGAGGAATAGTTGGTCCAGCGCCTCATTGCTTGCGCCGCCGTCATATTCACACTGCCTATTTCCTTTATTCTTCTTCAGCTTTTCCTTCGGCCCGCAGCATCTGTATGCACATTCCTCCTTACTGCATTGTGTACGAAACCGCATCGCGAAGGGGCCAGAGGCGGGCGTGCAGCGTCTACACAGTAGGTAGCCACTGTATCCTCCTCCTGGTTTGGGCCTCGCGATGAAATGTTCTGCAAGGAAGGCGACGGTGAACCTCCAGAGGTCCTCGTTTTGGAGGAGAGCTCGATCCCACAAGGAGGACGCGTTAATAGGAGAGACAGTGGTACCCTTATATTTAGTATTAGTGAACACTTTACTGATGTTCTCCGTCGAAAGACCGGGAGGCAGCCAGCGTCGCACCCACTCGCTATCCAGAGGAGGGATGACCCCGATGTACTTAGTTCTTTTAATTGAGAAATTGTTTGGCCAATTTGCTTCTACGCAATCCCCTCCGTCAGCCGAAAGCATCTGGTATTCCCCGCAGCACTTATGCAATATCACCCTTTTATCTTCTAGCTCTGCGCCCGCAGTTGCCGCTAGGAGCGCGCAGTTGCATTGCGAGAAGAACACACATTGTTGCGGAGGAGAAAACGGACGAGTGTCGCTGGAGTTGTACAACTTTGCTCTTCGTTTGCGCTCTCTGTCCTCTTCTATTCACCTACACAATTAGCTAAACAAACTTCTCAGTTGAGAAATCTATGGAAAGGGCTCGCTCCAGAGATCGTCCTAAATGAGGGATGGGCGAACGACGTGGTTGCACTCAAGGCGTGCGTCCTAGCCACTGGGTGAGAGGATTTGCGTCCTGGATTTTAATTTGTGGTGAATGACGTGGAGGAGGAAACCCACAAATTCCGGTCTGTTTTCAAATGCTCAGGATGTGGCGTAGAAGTTGTAATAAATGGAAACAAATATTGACACCTAATGCAACTAGAGAAGCAGACGCACAAACGAGAACCAAAGGGAAGGAGAAAAGAAAAAAAACGAGGAAAGTAAGTAAAAAAGGACAATAGAACTATCTCTAGACCTCTGGCTTTCATTCCAGAAGAAACTAGTGGTGCTACAAAAGGCACAGATTATCCCTTATTAGTTTTCTATCTCCTTTGGTCCTTTTCGGACATGAAACGTACTCTGGTCAACTGCCATCTATCGCCGCCAAAAGTCCTTATTTTTACATTTTCTTATTTTTATTTTTCCTAATAGTAGAATAGAAATATTATTTTAAGAATAATAAAGCGTAGCAAAATTTCATCCTAAATGACATTTTTTGAAAAATTCTGATCCATTTTTATGAAAACGGTGTTTAAGCGCTACTGTAACTGAGAAAGTTAAAGTTTTTTTGACAGAAAATGTTACGTTTTCGAAAAACCTCGTTCGAACTTATTTGAAGCATTTTAACCCAGAAATACAATAGGGTTTAGAAATTGCTGCAAATGTGCATATTAGCGGTGTAATAGATCTTTCAAAATATTTCATGTGTGTAATTTTTAAAAACAAAAAAATACCCCAAAGTGAACATTACGTCACAGTGAGCACAATCCCTTGGAAAAGTTTGAAGAAAAAATTTGGACCCTATAGAAATTTATAAACACTATTGTATTTGAGAGTTCAAGTGCTTCAAA
Organism: Acheta domesticus; assembly: GCA_031308135.1. Classification (NCBI taxonomy): domain Eukaryota; kingdom Metazoa; phylum Arthropoda; class Insecta; order Orthoptera; family Gryllidae; genus Acheta; species Acheta domesticus. Next base: position 36,220 of record JAHLJT010005290.1, on the reverse strand, counting down.
TGACTTGGAATGGGGTTTTTTTGAAAATTAAAAAAAATACTCTGAAAAGAAGCTTCAAATTTTGAATTTGCAGTGGCGCTTAAACGACATTTTATTAAAAACTTCTTCAAATTTTTCAAAGAGAATTGCCATTTAGGACAAAGTTTCACAGTTCTTTAATTTTCTTAAAATAATATTTCCGTTCTAATATTGGGAAAAATTGAGAAATTAAGAAAAATTAAGAAAATGTCTAAAAACGTACTTTGGTTGGCGATAGATGGCAGCTGGTAAGAGTATGTGTCAAGTCCGAACACCATAATAGACGAGACCAAGGAAATAGAAAACTAATACGGACACGTCTGTGCAATGCTGTAACACCACTAAGGTCTGTTGCTGTAACTTCACTCCGCACGTAAACAAACTTGAGATTTTCCCTCCGCCCTGTAGTTCGTAATTGGCTGCGCAATTCGCGCCACGACCATACTCAAATACCGGCACGTGTTGCAGCCAGAACTGTCATTACATATTATTTTCACTAGTATTTCTTTAGTACGCCCAAAATACCAGCCAAACATGCAGATAATTTGCTTAAATATCACAGCACTTACATTTACGGTGTGCTCTCGCAAGGTAGCGGTGAAATCTCGTCAAAGTACTTTCTGAAAAATGTTCATCGCCGGAATATCTGATTCCCATATTAATAATTATTTCTTCTGTAAAAGTGTCATATGCAATATCTGTCAGCCACATTCGTAAAACGTTTTACCCCTAACTTGATGCCAAAGCACAGCTTGATTTTTTTCAATTTAATTTCAAAATAAAATTGTTATTCAAAAGTAATTTCCACAAGTCACACAAATAAGAACAAAAAATCAATTCTATAACCACAAATAATATTTTATGACAAAATTTGTTAAATTTCTTGCACTAAAACATCATTACAGAAGCTTGGGGGACAGTTCCAAGGATTCTTCAGCAACAAAAGTTTATTTAAATGCAGTTTTATTTACTACCGAAAAACTTTGCATTTTAACACTTTAATTAAAACTATATGTCTATGCCATCATTGGGGATAATTTCATTTGGAACATGTGGTAGAAGCAAAATATCAACTGTATGAAAAATGTAGTACAAAAATACCATTATTGATAACAATGTGCAGCAGTGCTTTGCACATTTCAAAACTTCTGAACTACAAGGCACAAACTTTACCACAAGGATTGAAATTAAATTTTTTCTGAGACACACTGCTCTATCCTCCCAATGATGATATGGTTTAAGTCAATTGGAAAATATAAATAATGTTCAATTTAAAAAAAGCATGGTTGATATATGATTTTTATCTGATTTCTTTCCATATATTGTAGTTTAACTGATTGAATGGCCTTAAATTTAAGAATGTTTTTCAGTTCAAAATTTCAAGAATCTTTCCAATAAACAGAAATATTGTAGACCTTAATAAGGGTTTTTTATCATCATACCTAAAAAGAGTATGTTGCTAAATTTCTAATAAACATTTCAAATATGTTTTTCAAGCCACATTGGTTTCAAAACAAACTAAATAACAACTTGTTACTACAATAACACTTGTTACTACAAAAACAACAAATATCTGAAACGAACAAACAAACATTCTTCACAATAATCCACTGAGTGTAAACAATATTTCTCTCAAACTTGGTTGGAATGATCAGATGATCTTTCTTTTTTTCGTGACGTTTCTATTGATTTAAAGAGCAACCTGCAAAACACTTCAATTTAACAAGATTCTTGCTAACTACCTTTAAGGATCATAAATAAATGTGTCACAGAGATGCTATTGTTGGTTTGGTACGATTCTCGAAACTCTGAGAAAGAAAAGTCAAGTTATGCGTAATGTTACAATCTGTCAAATGTGAGGGGCTGATTTATTTAGATCTTCTTTCGCTTTTTCTGCACAACATGGTTTGTTTCCAGTTGCAAAAGGCGTTGGCTTGCAGTTGCAAAAGGCGTGACCACATGTTATTTCTAGAAAATTGATTTTCTGAACTTTCAGATTGCTTTTCATATGTTATGTTACGTAAGACATGCACTCTTAAGTTAGAAAGTAACACGTACGTTACTCTGAAGATAAAAAATCGAATAACTGCAACTGCAATGCATAATACAATACAATAAGATCGAAAATGGCTCAACGTACTAAATGTAATAGTGATGTATTATCTTACAATAGTGAAGACGAAATGAAAATCTCGGCAGTTCATCATAATTTTGTTCTACTAACACCAAAATAAACTGAAAACTCTTTTCTTTTCAACTCTACTAACTCCAAAATAAACTGAAACAATTTATTTTTCATGAAAAACGTAAGTCACAAGAATTGTGCTCAAAATAAGTAGCATGTATGACAGTCACACGCTAAAACGCAACTTGAGGCAGAGCGAAGTAAAAGTATTTAAATCTTGTTACCAAATCTAGCGAAGAAATAAATAAAATGTTGACGATATTACAACAAATATCTGCATCTTTTTCACGCTTTCTACGTATTTTTTGTTCGTGCAGAGTGTCAGGAAATAAATCAACTTTGGATAGGACCAACTCCTATAGAGTACGACCACCGGAAGTGTAGTGTGGTGTCTTTAAGCCAATGAGAACAAGCAACGACCACGAGCGTTTGTTTACGTGCGGAGTGAAGTTACAGCGAACGGACCTTAGTTGCACGCTTTGGGATCTAGGGTTTTGTGTTAGCGTCTCAGCTACTGTAATAGTTGCAAATAGTGATTATTCTCAAGAATGCCCTAGAGGAATAAAGACATTGTGTTCACGCAATCACATCGCGCCAGCTGTCCTCACCAGGACCGCTTCCGCTGTGTGTTATGAGGTCTCTGTGTGGAAGGAAGTGGGACGGAGGGCGGAAGCGGGGGCCTTATCTCAGTCGCCTTTCGCACTTGTTTTTTGCTCTGTGTGTCTCGGGTGTTGAATCGGGCGAAACGTGAAGCATCTCGCACAGGGCCGTTTTAACACGCTGTTGGGCCCTAGGCTGTAAGATGTAGTGGGCCCATGGGCCTCGGATAATTAATGTGCATCCAACATAATTATGTCTTTGAATATGTATTTTATTAATAAATATTATTATTAAATAATAATACTGTGTATACATATATTTTATTATATATATAATATATTAAATTTGAAATTTTAAGTACAACAATTAACAATAATAATATATTGTTTTTTAAAAACAATATGACAAACAATGCTTTGTTCAAATAATGTGGACAACTCTTAGAGGCAATAAAGCCATCAAATTATATTTTCTCCGCGCTTTTGACCAGTCCTATGCACACTTCAGATTTTCTTCCAAGTGAACGACCCTTGATTCAGAAACCAACTTCCTTAAAAGTAGTTTTTTAGGTGTATCAGTCTTTATATTAGAGTAAAAAATATAAATATATTTATATACTTTATGTGTATTTATTAAAAACAGAGAAAATTTTGGGTAAAGTTTAGAACATTTGCTGGTAAATCTTATTACGATTAAGATCCTATAAAAATTGAGAAGAAAATTCTACAAATTTTATGGGCCCTCAAAAGTTCCGGGACCTAGGCTACAGCCTAGTTAGCCTAGTGGATACAATTGCTCTGATCTCGCAGCAAAATTTCGTGAAGCTGCCTCTGATCTCGGGCTGCGCAGCTGGACATGGAGTCTGTGCAGAAAAAGACGGGTCATAAATCCCCACGTGTTGTCAAATTTCCTCGTGTTCTGTAAATGAGCATCCACTTCGAGCGAACACACATTGTATTATTACGTTGTTTTTATATTTCCGTATTTTGCCACCGTTTAAAATACATTTATTTGTAGAATCAAGTATTTATGTATATATTTATCATAAATAATATTACAGCACATACAGTGATCTTTAGTGTAACTATTTCACAAATAAACACATTACATGAATCGAAAGGAATATTTAAATCACAACAATTCCAAAAAAGGAATTGTTATTCAAAATTACAACCGAAAAATGAGAAACTTTCTTTCAGCTCGGAGTTATCATCGCCTCCTGGAATAACGTATAAACAAGTAACACTTTAATAACAGTTTAATGTAGAAAATGACTTCAAATATGTTTCGATTTTATGGTAATAAAACAGAAAAAATTCTAACAAGGCTATTTACTAGAAAATTTATTAAAAACAGAATTATTAACGTTATAAGAAGTTGAGTTTTCCAAGTCTTGGTCTTCCGTGGCGGTATTTGAAATGGACTATGTACTATCTGAATTCGTCAATTTCGAATGGATTAAACACATATGTACTCATTAAAGTATTTTCCTGAATAACTTTGGTTGAAACTTTCCGTATAGTTTTGATAGTATATTTTTTTGTACTCACAATCTAATCTTCGCATATTATTTGCCTAAAATATGTATAATTTCCTCATTTGTAGTTTTGCTGTCCATTTGTAGTTTCTTCCTTCACAAAATTCTTGAAACTGCTCCCACACGCTTTCTCTATTTCTCTCGCTGTTTTTTGGCACTGAATCTTTAATAATAGATTTTATTTCCGAATTCTAAACATTACCTGACAGACATGAGTGAAATAGTCATTTGGTGAAATACGATTGGATGAAAATACTTTTCTTCTAAACCAACACAATGAACAGCGTTTAAGGTTATCAAAATGTTTTTGGCACAAATTATGTATGTATATTAAGTGTGATTGATCCCTTTTTTTATACAAATTAAGTATTCATCCTTGCATTGTATTGTTCATTTTTGTATTTTTTTTTCATTCATTTACGATCGAAAATGTTGGCTTCCAATTTTGCTTCGATTGTGGGTGATCTTCTCTTACATGTATTTGAGGATTAAATGCCTTAGTCTCTATTGTAGTAATGCAATATAACAAAAATACGACCACGTCAACTAGAAACCTTGTAGAGAATGTTGCTTTACAAGATTATGATAGAGAAGTGAATGATTCGGTGGAACAGTTTTATCCCTGTTTGTGTACAAACTAATAAGTATTCATCTCTGCATTGCATTGTTCATTTTTGTATTTTTTTTCTCTTTGTCCAGTATTTTACGAGAATTGCGGTAGATCTCACGTAGGATCCAAAGCCAAAAAAGCAACAACAGACGTTTCTCCAACAATTTTTGATACTATATTTGTTGCCTAAACTTCCCCTACTAAATTCTGAAAATAATCAGTATAGAAAAAAATATTGTGCTGATTTAGGTGAATTTCTGGGTCGTTTGTTAAAGACTTGTGCGACTACTATTAGACACACCTAACACACACATTTAATGCATTCTTAAGCACCGGAATATTTACAAAATATAATATTTTCAAAATGCAAATTACATAATATTTTCAAAGCAATTAATTTCATGTCACTCTTCAAAAACGCAAGAAAAATGAAATTAAAAATTATCTGTCAATTCTATTTTGCAGAGTTTATTAAAAGTATTGGAAAGACTTGTGTATGTATGTATGTATGTATGTATGTATGTATGTATGTATGTATGTAATGTATGTATGTATGTATGTACCTACGTAAGTAAGTACCTACCTAAACCTTTCTCAGTCAATGGAAAGCGTTTTCGTTTTGCCTACAAGTATTAATAAATTCCAAATCTAAGGATCCACCTTATTTAAAAAAACTACGAGTATCATCAATGGATCAAAATGACGAACTTATTAGAATATTTTTAGATCTTTCAAAAGCATTTGACATCATTAATCACAATTGTTTTTTCAAAACTAACTTCGAATGGAATTCGTGGTATCTCTCTAGATTGGTTATGCCATTATCTTAAAAAAAGACCTCAGAGGGTTGAAATACCGTCCTGGCATGAAGGGTCATTATATACTCATCTTTCGAATTCATTGCAAATCGCGCGTGGGGACTAAGAGTTCAATTTTAGACCCGTTCTCTTCCCACTGTACGTAAACGGAATGCCCTCGGAAGAAGAGAACTGATGATACTATTATTGTTTGCTATATATTGATCGTTCGATTGATTACTTTCCGGGAGCGTCATCTGCTAATGACAAAAGTCACGTACGTGTAGTGCATTCTGTTTTATTGCGCTGGTGTCGTTGACCTTCCACTGGGCGATGGCCAAATTCGGCGTCGACTAACACTGGCTTGCGGAGTTTTCCCACCCAGGTATCTCTCACTAGCGGGCCACCGCCCTAACTGTAAGATCCCGACTGGTCTCCCGCAACAGGTAGTTGTGTAGTGCGTTTGTGTTTGTGTAAGGGGTGAGGATAGGGTAAGGAAGAGGAAGGAAATATGCGCTCGGTGCGTGGCACGTTTTTTAAGGTTTTGCTCCAGCATTCGGCTGGCATTGATCGGAGAAGCCACGGAAAACTACCGATGAGAGCTGCCTGCCGCTAGAATTCTCCTCCAGAAATTCGATCTAGTTATGTACCTGGAGTCGAAAACCCTGCCATCGTTAGGACTCGAAAGTAGAAGCTGCCGGTCAGAGGTCTTGCTCTGAGCCACCTAAGCGGGTCTTTGCAACAGAGAAACAGTAAATGGACTATCTAGTTTCGAAACGCGACTTTTACTTTCCCGTAGACGTACGTATAAACGGAGGAATATACGTATTATAGGGAGAGTTATGTAACGCTGCGGAAAATCGATTTCGAGATTTCACCGGAAATACATGTTTTGGAGTCCCCTGATACAGAATTTTTTTTTTCAAAACTTCCGTCTATCTGTTCGTCGCGTCCGCCATCCGTCCGCCTGCCCGTCCGTCTGACCGTCTGTCCGTCTGTGTTGTGTATGTGAACAACACTAGCGCCGGAGCCATGCGTACGATTTTTTCCAAATTGAAGAAACCCTTGTCCATCTAGCCGAAATCGATTTTGAATAACATTCATTTTTTTTCGGCCCCCTCGACATTTTTAAAATTTTCTCAAAACGGCTCCAAATTTTTGCTTTAAAATTCTTGTAAGAATAAGTAAAAAACACGTACAAAAGAAGCATAGGTTCTATTTACACGGTCAACTCTGAATTTTGAAAATTGCTAAACTTTTCATTTTTCGTCGTCTTCCTTCAACTACAAAATTGAAGATAGAGATTTTCCCTTCAAATACAATTTGTTCTTCATTGTGTTTCTTTCATTAAGGTCAGATACATTTCTTTGATAATATTAGAAGTTTTCGCGCAATCTTGCGCGGCAATATGTCCAATTTTAAACAATAACGGAAACAAGATTTTTTCAGAAACGGCTCTAAATTTTACCTTTAAACTTTTGGTAAGGATAGTACTAAATGTACTATATGAAATGGCATTAACGCCAAATTTCCCTATTCTCTGTTGTTTTTTATTAAAAAAACTGAAACATTTTACCTATCTCTCACGTCGTTAACATTTACATTAGCGGCGATTTCTTCACATTTTTATATTTATGAGCATATGTGATTTAAATAATGTGAATTAAAGTTTCTCGAAAACTCCATAGTTTTCTATGAAAACTTGCTCACAATTCCGCAATTTCAGAAACGCTGAAACGCCATTTTATCACAAATGACTCCAAATTTTTTCTTCAATGTTTTTGTACAGATAGAGCTTATTACACTGTTTAAGGTGACGTAGTATTAATTTTGCTGTATTCTCTTATTTTAAAAACATGTAATTTTTTGAAAGATCTCTCACACCGTTAATATGCGCATTTCCATCAATTTCTAAACACCATTGCATTTGTAAGTTAAGCTGTTTCAAATGAATTCTATTGAAGTTTTTTCGAAAACTTAAATTTGTTCTGTGAAAAGAACTTCGAATTTCAAATTTACAGTGTTGTTTAAACGCCATTTTCTTAAAAAGGGCTCCAAATGTATCAAAGAAAATTGTAATTTAGGACGAGGTTTTATTTTTATTCAATATTTTTTAAAATAATGTTTCCGTTGTACTATTAGGAAACCAAAAATTTAATAAAATGTCAAAAAATTGTTTGGGCGGCGATAGATGGCAGCTGGTAAAGAGTATGTGTCAAGTCCGAATAACTAGCCGAGACGAAAGAAACAGAAAACTAATACGGGGAAGTCTGTGCCTTTCTGTAGCACCACTAGTTACCTTTTGATTACCTTGTCCAATAAAATAAAACAAAAACCCAAACTTAACTTCAAACCCAAACTCTATATTACAGTTCATACACGTTTATGCACAGAATAACTTCTTATTCTTATCCATAAATCGTTTAACCCTTCGACTACTTAGGTATTTTGCAAACGTCGAATACCAATGGGGTACTAAGTTATCCCAGGGAAAATTCAATGTAGTTTCAAACTTTTTACCGTAAGTATCGTAATATTGTTTTAGTAATGCAAATTAAACATGATTTTGATATATTTATAAAATATTTAACGATTTTAACAATATATTTTACATTCAGGACTTCGTCTACAACGAAGAGGTCTCGAATGCCAAATGAGGCCCTTTTAGAACATATTACTACTACTATTCATATTGTCTCTTTCACACGATACTTTTCTGAACTGATGTATACGTCAACATTCACGTTTTCCTCGTCTTCAGCACAAATAAAATTGTTAACTTTATCTATTTCCTATACATTTTCTTCATCATGCTCGCAAGTCAATCTACATTTCACGATCTACTTCACACAAATCGTCTGAAATGTAAATAATTAGTAACTTTTCAAAACTTTCAAGACTGTAATTCTTTAACATACTAACGCAACAGTACTTCAATAACACTTCGTAGAAATGCCTACACCATCTCCATCTCCCACTCATAACATAACCTCAAACCACGTTATTAAATCCCGAACTTCCAATACCAACGGGGGAATGGTGGTAACCCCAGCTATAAATTTAAGCCGTGAAATGACTACAAACCAAAAAAACAGCTTTTTCCAACACGATAGTTCAGATAAATATGTAAAAACAATTACACAAGATATCAAAAATGGAAGAAAACTATAAGATGATAAAAAACATCTGCGTTGTGGTAACTCAGTTACCCCCTCGGTAGCAGAAGGGTTAACATCTGTATTCCGACCTTCCAATATCTCCAATGTGTTTAGTTGGTATTTTCAATTTGAATATTCAGCTCCCCGTATTTGAATAAGTATTCTGCAGTTTATATGCATACATCCGTCTAATCCAGCAGACTACTAACCACTTTCATTCAGTATGACATCTACATATCATGTGCTTGTTGATTTTTACCTTTCGAGTACTTAGTCTGTCGCCTTGGTGTTCGACCTTGTCAACACCACGATAGTCCAGGAAGGTCGTGCAGAAGAACATCTTGATATATAGCGTCTATGACATGTTGACTCATTACAATAATTCCATCTACATCATGACTGAGTATGTTATCAGTCGGCTGAATAAAATACCTACTCCAGGTTGCAACCAGCTACCTAACGAGCAGATTCAGGGACTGTCGATGCCTCTACAATACTTTGTGCAAAATGTGAGCTGTTCCAAATAAAGCAATTTCTTGGACTTTCCAGTTTTTTAAATGACCTGGAAATTTAGCCAAATTCTTTCACAAATTTTTGCAGAACAAATCCCAGAGCTCCGATATCTATCGTGGCGTCCTATGCTTTTTACGTCCACATTCGTCTGATCTCGATTTCCGAACTCTTGAATTTTATTATTATTATTATTATTATTATTATTATTATTATTATTATTATTATTTTTATTATGACTTTTGCACTTCTCCCACGCGGGGGAGAAACATTCACCTGCCACTAGTGTTGCTGTGGCTAGGCTCACTCGCACGGCTCCGATGAGCAAGTATCGAGCGAGATATGTTTTTTTCTCTCAGGTCCTTCTATACTACATGTCAGACATATCAGTAATAGTTTTCCTCACAATGCCACATGTGTCCAGAATAATAGCTTTTTGAATTGCTGCCAGTACATGCTTTATATTTAGTTCCTGTAGCTGTTTAATGAGGGATTTTTTTACTATCCCGGTGATAGAAATTGTCAGGGGACGGATATGCACTTTTTCAACCTTCCAATCTTCTTGATCTCTTCCGCAAGTTCTAGGTATTTTGATATTTTATTGGAATATGCTGAGTGAAGATTATGTGCTAATGGAACTGTGATGTCGATGATGGTGACTTCCTTTCTGATTTTATGTAGCACTGTAATATCTGGCCTGTTTGCAGTGATGGTCTTGTCTGTTCTAATCTCCCTATCCCAGTACATTTTCGCGGATTTTCGCGCCCATTTTATTATTATTATTATTATTATTATTATTATTATTATTATTATTCCATTACATCACGACTAAAGATGTTATGAGTCGGCTGAATATAAAATCTACTCCAGGTTGCAACCAGCTACCTAAGGAGCAGATTCGGTGACTGTCAGTGCCTCTACAATACTTTGCGCAAAATGTGGGCTGTTCCAAATAAAGCAATTTCTTGCACTTCCCAGTCTTTTGAATTATCAGGGAGTTTAGACAAGTTCTTACTCAAATTTTGCAGAACAAATCCCAGAGCTCCGATAACTATCGGGACGACCTGTGCTTTTACGCCCAACATTCGGCTGATCCCGATTTCCAAACTTTTGTATTTAAGACGTTTCTCTGCCTCCTTGGTAACGGCGTTTTGATCGAAAGGTACAGCAACATCGATAAGTAAACACGATTTTTTCGCCAAATCCGGATAACAATATTCGGTTTGTTTGCCGCTATCGTGCGATCAGTTTGAATTTGTTGGTCGTACAATATCGTACACAATCCAACAGACGTCACCGGTTTTGGTGAGTGTTCGTACCACTTAGGGCATGTGTTTGGAACTTCGAGGGCGGTACAGATCTGCCAGTGGAGGTAGTTACACACACCTGTCATGTCTTTTCAGGTATTCGGTCTTTTCTAGGATTGGACAAGCTGAGACAATATGATCAATGGTTTCTACTTGCTCCTGGCAAATGCGGCATTTATCATCTTGGGAGATTTTGAGAACCGCTTTATCATAATGTCGTGTTCTCAAGGCCTGATCTTGGGCAGCTATTACAAGTGCTTCCGATTCTGGCTTCATTCTTCCCCTTTTAAGCCACATAAATGATTGATCTTTATTGATCTGCACCTTGTCCATTCGTTTCAAACATTATCCGTGGAGTGGTTTGTCTCTCCACGATTTCTTTAACTTTTTTTGTGTCTCACATTTCATGTTAAGTAGCATCATCAAGTTCAGTGTCTCTGTCATTCTGGTGTCTTGCATAGTCTTGTTCGCAATGCTTCTTGCTACACTTACAATGCCTCTGTTTCCCATTCTTCGGTCAGATTTCATGACTCATTAGTGGGTCATCTTGATGGCTGACTACATACTTTCCCATCCCGGTTATTGCATTGTGCCAGGAGGCTTCAATTTGTCTCAGGCCTCTTCCTCCTTCCTTACGTGACACATAAGCCTATGTATATCAGCTCGGGGGTGGGCAACTTGATGCATTGTAAGCAGTTTTCTGGTTTTCCGATCCATGATGCAAATTTCCTGCTCAGTCCAGTCTACTAGTCCGAAACTGTATTCGGCTACAGGCACCACCAAACTACCTATTGCTGATATTTTATTCCTTGAGTTTAGAGCAGACTGCAGGACAAGTCTCACTCTTCTGTAATACTCCTTGCAAATTCTCTCTTTCATTGTGTCGTTCGAGATTGTCTCACATTCTTCAATGCCCAGATATTTGTAAGTTTTACCTGGCTCAAGATCTTGAATCGCAGTGTGCATATCAATTTCAATGCTCTCTGACGACGTCAGTTTGCCTCTTCTTAAATTGACTTTTGCACATTTGTCAAGACCAAACGTCATGCATCATATGGCCACGCGAAACGTGGATCCTACTGGAATAAACAAGTGAAATACAAGTGAACCAGGAGCAAAGAACTGTAACTATCTGCTTCCTGCCCTGAGGCAAATGGCGGAATTTAAAACGTGTAATAAAAGAATTCATTTATTCATATTATTACAAATGAAATTCAAACAACTAATGAAAAAGTATATTGCCCCTGGGAATTGGATGTTTATTATACAATCAGTTGGGTAATGTGAACTCTTTCTCTTTGAGAATGATAACATTTGCCACTTTTTCACTGGTGATGGAGATGCCTTGTAATTGATAGAAGCGGGCAAACTGGGCGGGAATACCTAGAATTCCTGTCTACTAGATATGAAAAATGAATATCTGAGCAACGTGGGTCACTTCAGTTTGCTACATCACATTAAATATATCTTGAATAAAAGTTGTAAAAAGTGTAGCTGTTGGTGTTGTTTGAATAGCTTTACGAAAAAACTGGCCAATGCCATGAAATCCAGCTATCTAATATATGATTATGATAAATATCTACTTAAAGCCTGGATTCTTCAGCTTGTATCAAATAGTATGTGGGACCCTGAGCACCGTGAGTGTAAACAATGGTCAATATGCATCTACAACCCTTCGAAGTCGTCCTATCAGCTTAGCAAGGAGAGGGTATTATCAACATAATTGTCACACTACCGGAGAGATGGCTTAGGGCATCAACAGATGTCTCTACAGTTCCTCTGACCAGGAGGTCCCAGATACGAGTTTCTACGTTGGCAGGTTTTCGACACTACCTCGACTGTTAGGCCGATTCAGTCGCTGTCTGTTGGAAAATTTAGCTGCTCGCTGCTCTGATCGGAATTTTTCCGTGATTTCTCTGATAATTACCAGGCTAATGCCGGAGCAGTACCATACCAAACCGGCCACGGACCGCGCGCGATCTTTCCTTCCTCTTTCTTGGTCCACCCTCACCTCTTACTTACTTACAAGCGCTACACTAATTCATACCGGGAGACCGCTCGGGAGCTTACAGCTTGTCTCGGCGGGGGCGGTGCCCCGCTGGTGATAGATACCTGATTGTGGAAAACCCTGCTAGCCGACTGGTAGGTCGGCGCGGATATCACTATCCAACCGAGGGAAGATCACCGCCACCTCCAGACGAAAAACATGTATGACACTTATGGCTCTAACGACTTCGCAATTGATGCTCTCTGTACCACTAATCAATCAATACTTGATTAATTAGTTTTCCACAGTTCTTTGAAACATTTGCCCAAAGAATGCAACATACGCCAACGTGCAAGTCCCCTGTAACCCGTAAAAGACTCCTGAATTTTGACGGCTTCTTGATTTGGCTATATGAAGTACGCTGATTTATTTATTATTTCGTGTTTCAAGAATCGTCATAGATATTGAGTCCTGTATGTATGGTGCATATTTTATCCCGGAGGAGGTGATGTTCGTTCTCCGCTTGCTTGTGAAAATCAGCGCCGACGAGCACTTCGGCTTGCGGAGTTTTCCCCAACCAGGTATCTCTCAATAGATGGACACCACCCCAGCCGGGTCAAACCCCAAGCTCCAGACATCAGTGGTAGTGATATGCATGTGACTGTAAGGGGTGAGGGTGACTGTAAGGGATGAAGAGAAAGGAAAGAGCACGCGCGGTCTATGGCCCAATTGTTAGAGTACTGCTCTGGCATTCCCGTGTTGTTGATCGGAGAAAAAATGACAAACCACTGAGTTCTCCTTTAGGCAGCGTCTGAACTCGACAGCAGTCGGCTATCTAACTACTGTCGAAGTTCCTGCCTCCGTCGGGACACGCACTCTAATCCTTCCCGGTCAGAGGAGTTGCAGTGACATCTGTTGACACCCTGAGCCATCTCGGCCGCAACTTGGTGCGTAAATGGATGAATTTCTATTTGTAGTTTGTGTTAGGAAATCAATTTGTTGACAAAACTAGTAGTGCTACATATACTTTCTCGTATTATTTCTAATTTGAAATATTGGAAAATTCAACGAGTTCAACGGAAACGAGACCGGCACAATTTTTTAATCGTTCATTGCTTCCCAAACTCTTTTCTCACGTTTTGGGAAGGTGATTTGTGGGTGATTTTGAATTCTAGTGTCATTTACCTTGAAAACGTAACCTTAGAATGCATCCCGGGGTGACTCATCACCCCACCAAGAACTATATTCTTCCGACATTTTTATGAATTGCATTAAATAGTCCTTCCCCCCCCCCATGCACATATTTCTCCGCTACGTAGAATGCTTTCACTCGCCACAAGTCGGTGTGACTGAGTGTGATTGAAAGCGCTACAGACCTTACAGAAAACTCTTGGAATGGCAAATAATCCCTGGTATGCAAGCAGGTCAGTAAGATTTTTTTAACAATTTATACCATTGCTTTAGCTATGTCTGTAAAGACTGATGAAGTAAGTCCTGATGAACGTATAAGAGCATGGCTAGAAGAGGACGAGAACTGATGGTTATGAGAGCGATAATAATAATGACAAATTTGAGGATAGTCTTAAAGTGTGTTCACATCATCCAAGAGAAGAGTGTGATGATTCAGAACGTGATGAGAATAGTGTCGAAAGAAATGTTACGTTTTTGAAAGGCAAGAATGGCCATAAGTAGTCAAATAATCCCTCTTCACATTTTAGAACACCTGCAAGGAATATCGTGCTCCGAATTACAGGTCTGAAAGGCAGGGCAAAAAATATACAGACTGAATTGAAGGCGTGGACAATTCGAATAAATAATGACCTGGTCGAACTTGTAGGCACTCACAAGAATGAAGAAATGTTTCGACAAGCAGAAAAGCATGCAGAAGAAACAGAATATGTAAGTATAACTGATGCACTGGAAATAAAAGGTGTTATTGGACTGCTAAATATCGCTGGAGAGCAGAAAGACAATCATTTCCGTTCTTCGCAAATGTGGCCGTCGTTTGGTGCACCCATATATCGTGTAATAATGATTGAAACGCGCTTCAGATTTCTGAAAAAACTTTATTAAACATTATAAAAGAAAAGTGAACATTAAAGTGTATTCTCCAAAATATGGCCCAAAAATAACGGGGGGTCACAAGTTACCCCAGGTATGCAACCAAAGCTATTTAAAAAGGGTATGCAATACAGGATTAATAGAACATTTGTAGTGGAAGTAATTGTAATATTTTAAAATGTCATTTATTTACTGGCAGGTGCTGTGTTACTGTTATTTCGCGGATAAATTTTTCATGGGCAACCCTTCTCGTTCTCTCAACTTTAGGTGTTCCCTGTAACGCCGAATAATTATTCTACGTTGTTGAGAATGAAAACATTAACAATAACAAAAAAGGATTAAACAAACATGGCTGATTAATTCTCTATTACAACAAACACAAACATTAAGAGAAAACATTTACAGGAGCAACAATGTATTGGTGTAGGCTGTGAAATATAAGTGTTTGAATAATTCAATGTAACTTCTAAATCCGAGACGGGATTTCGACTCGAAATGGAATTCTGACAATTGGATGTGAACTCAATATGGGGTCGTATCCCTAATTGGATAACATTCCAAATGGGATTGGAATCCCCAAATGGGGCAGAATCCCCAAATACGATTCAAACCCCAAATGGAATTGGAACCTCAAATGGGACTAAATTCCAAATGAGAGTTGAAACATAAAATTGGATTGGAATCTCAAATTCGAACGGAATCTCGCATAGAATTTGGAATGGAATTGGAATGCCAAATTCGATCGAAATATCACAAGGAGTTGGAACCCAAAATGAGATTGGAATTCCAAGTGTAATTGGTGTCTCAAATAGGATTGAAACCTCAAATGGAATGGAAACCGCAAATAAGGCTGAAAATCCAAATGAGATTGAAACTCCCCAATGAATTCAAACTCCAAACGGAATTGGAAATTCAATTCGGATTTGAACTCCAAAAGAAACTTCATCCCAGCCACATAAAAATAGAAAGCTAGCATGCTGTGCTCTAAACTAGTCGTTCGAGTTTTCGGTTGTAGGTTGAAACGCGAAAAAAAGGCCGTTTGCATAACTATGCCGGGAGCAGCTACTTTCTTCTGGCTCCGGGCGTTGGGCAACCACGCAATAACGGCCGCCCGTGTTTGCTTCGCGTGTTTGGATGGTCAACAAAGGGTACAAAAGCTGGCGCACAGGGTGGGAGCCACGCATGAGGACGGGCGAGGGGGGGGAGGGTGTACACGCCTGCGGTTGCTTCGATACAGCGAAGAAACGTGTTGCAATCAGACCCCTCGGTTTTCCGTTCCTGCATGTAGGTAAATCGCCTTCCATCTTGATTCAACTTATCGTAAGTGTTTCTTTCGTGAGTAGTGACGGCAAAATATAGAACTTTAAAGTTTTTTAAAAATCGCATTGTGAAAACTGAAACAGTATAGTATTCTCTCTCTCTCTCTCTCTCTCTCTCTCAGGGTGTCCGGGGAGGAACGTCGAAACTTCGAAAATAAGCTCTTAACAATTCTAAGCATATTTTTTCTAATAAACTACGTGAATATTCCGAATGGTTGAGCCACTACAAAACTCAAAAGTTGGTTTGAAAAATTGGTTTCTAGGCAAAAATTTGCATTATACAAGCATAGAAACACACCAGTAACATATAAGTTGTTTATTATTTACAAAGAAATGAATATATTTGTTCAGAAAGAAAAATTAAGCGAGAAATAAAAAAGCACCCAATTTACACGATTCGACTCCTTTTTTTATTTCTCGCTTAATTTTTCTGTCTGAGCAAATATATTTACTTCTTTTGTAAATAGTAAACAATTAACATGTTTTAAATAATAATATAAATAACATAATAAACAATTAACATGAAATCAATTTTTCAAATTAACTTTTGAGTGCATATAGCGGCTCAACCATTCGGAATATCCACGTAGATTATTAGAGAAAATATGCTAAGAATTGGCTTAAAAGCTTATTTTCGAAGTTTCGAAGTTTCCTCCGCGGACATCCTGTATATAAAACAGGATGTTCGTATGTATATAAGAGCAAAACTCGAACACCGTTGGACCGATCTTTATGAAAGTTGACACTTCTTCGTGTTTTTCACCGAGAAGGTTTATGTGTTGTTAATTGTGTTGTAACTCCACTACATGGCGCTACATATTCACTACACATCCACCGCATGTTCACATCAAATGCAACCTGCAACACACTCGGCAGCATTTTGAATCAATATCGTTAAATATCTCCTAAACGAGGCGTTCTAGGGCCTTAAAAACTAACATTTGAAGGCTGAAGGCCTCAAAGAAACGTTTTTCATACCGTAATCTATAGAATGAACTCTTCCTGAACATTCTGTTACATTTTTGCTGGTACGGCGCTTCCCGATATTACCTCATCTGATCAGAGACGTGCAGAATTCGCAAGTAAATGTGAATGAGAGGGAGAGAGAGAGGCAGAAACAGAAAGACACAGAGACAGACAGCGACAGGGAGGGAGAGACAGTGAGAAACGGAGATGGAGGGGAAACTGGGAGATGAAGGGCAGAACGTCTTCCGTTTTTCCTAGTAACATTATAAAAATTAAGATTTAGCAGTTTTGTTGCATTTGTTGAGAAAATTATTGATGAAGAAGATCTATTTGAATTAAAGTGATTTTCATGCTAGTTAGATTTTCCCATTAAAATCAGGAATTAGGGAACATAATTTAATATTTCGCCATTTGTGAACTTCAACAAATTTAAAAGCATAAAAAGCATAAGATGCATAGAAAACAAAAGACGGAACGCATGCGTCTTAGGCGTAAGGCTTTCTTCTTCTTTCTGTGTTCTACTCAGACCTGTTGAAATGACCCCGAGCACTCAGACATTCAGAATCAGTTTTTTAAATGTTATTATTTTTGCTTGTTTTGCCAATTAATTCATAATTATAAGTTCATAAACACAGTTTATTTTTAAATATTTTTTTAAATATCGATGTGGTGTTGTCGATGCTGCTTCCCTAGACATGAGGGAAAACATAAAATGCAATTTAGCAATTATATCACTGATTCACGACCATTTCGCATTTTGTACGTGATTTCAAATTTTGTAATCGATTGCGCGTTTTATCGCTGATTGTAAACCTCTAGAAATATATCGCACTGACCATCAAACATACAATTACTAATTTATGTAGAGTTTGTTAACATTTAGCATTTTTATCGATTGCTAAAAATCTGTCATCTCAATCTGTGACCCATAATTGCAATCACTTGATCCACAATCTTCGATTAATGTTCTGTAATAACATTGATATTTTTTCTCGGTTTGCGAGGTTAATTAACATTCTTCTTAATATTCCTATATTATACATTTCTAAAATAAATCAGTAAATTTGATTGTTTTAAAGAGAATAACGTCTAAAAAACTATAACCCCGCATACGTTGCAAAAACATCTTTTTCGGTTTTTTAGATAAAATTTCGTAAACCTATTCGATTTTCCAAAGAAAATTTTAACCGATCTACAATAGTTCGTCAGGGTTATAACGTAACTACTTACGATGAAAGAAGCAATTCATTGTTGCATCATATTACAGTGCTGCAAAGTTTTCAACCGTTCCGCGTCAATAGTTTTACATATGACGCGAGTGGCAAAAGTGAGTTTTTTTAATAAAAGGAAAATGACGAAAATAGTCAAATCACTTTTACTACGTGTCATACATTATTTTTTAGACAGCCTAATTGACTTTCTTTGATTTTAATTCAAGTATACTAATCACTTAATTGGTTACCGTGATATATTACGATCAGTAGTAGCTGACGAAGTATTTAGCTTTCCGTGTAGCATTCACTTTTAACTGGCCATTTGAGCATTTTTGCAGTAGGGCTAACAGGGAATTTTGACACTCTGTGCATCCTCTAAAAGGTCTAGTGGTTGTCCAAAAAAATTTCTTTAGGGATTTATTTGGCAGTTAACGGAACTATAAAGGGAATACTTAACACTCCATGCGACTTTCTATGCGTCATTGAATGGTGACACCAGCCCAATACGATCAGGAAAAATATTTTTTCCGCCTGTGAACTCCTTCCTATGCTTGCTTTACTACTGTAGCGTCACAGCATGGGCGCGACCGACCGCACAAGTCGTGCAAGGGGGAGGGGTGGTCCTCTCGTGCCGCGCAGGGGCGGACGGACCCCCCGGGGTCTCTCGAGGGTCTCTCTCCGCTGGGGGCGTGTCTGAGAAGGCGGCTGTCCGTTCGCACTAGTGATGTGTGACGACAGAATCGTTCGCAGATGGACGCCAGGCTCCTTCTGCCAGCAGCCCAAATCTCGAGCGGAAATGACGCTTTGTGCGTGGAGGTCGGTCACGTGATGCCTCGCAGGGAGGCGGGTGGAATAAGCTTCCTGGGAGTCGAGTTTTGACCGTAGCGATGTGCGGAGGTGATCGCGAGCAGTGTCTTGCGAGGCGTGGCTTTTCGCCACGGGACAAGAGACCAGGGCGGCGCTGGTGTAGCGAGCTGGGGTTCTCTTAGTAATGCTGAGGCGGCTCGTCTCAGGAGTCGGAGTGCTGTGGAGAGCAGCGTTCCTTAGGAGTGTTCCTTAGGAGTGTATATAATGTAATAACTTGTAATAAATATGTACAGTCCACTCCGTGTCTGTGTTCTTCTCATCCTATGACGACGTCACACTACTCTCTCTCTCTCTCTCTTTCTATCTTTTCTTGCTCCTATCATTCCAACTTTCTCTCTCACTCCCTCTCTCTCTCCCCCCACTCTCTCTGACGTAACAGGTTATTTCTACAAAAAGCAGGTATTCCTAACGTGTAGCAGAATTGTATATTCTTCTTGAAAATACAAATATTTTATTCCAGACATTTTTTTCGTTTGATCTAAATTTCTCCTAATTTTTATGCCCTTATTTTATTGGGCCCCCGGGAGTTTCCGATGTCTTCAGCTATAGGACCGGCTCTTGCTAATCACAGGCTTGGTGGAAATGAAGCTCCAATTTCTGCAATTCCTACTGAGGTGGAATAATGCTCCACATTCACTTCCTCCTTTCCAAGGTTTCCCCTACAAAGGTACTTCGTAAGAAGAGAAAGTTATGTAATCGTGCGCTGGAAAACGGCGAACTTTGGATACAAAACTCGTTTTGCCGGGCCCTGGTAACACAAAAGTGGATAAATATTGTAGCTAGATTTAGAAAAAAATCTTCTAACACGTGATGTAGCCAGAATCCATATTTTTGGTGGGTCCTGAATACCGAAAGTAGATTAACGGCAAAACGTTTGTCCATCTGTTCATTTTGGGTCAACGTTAAACGCCTAAACTGTTCAGTTCGATTTTCTCAAAATTAATGTTCCCCAATTGAGCTGAATCAGCTCGACACTTTGGGAGTTTCAAACGTATATTTTGATTATTGAGGTTACTTTACACTAGGCCTTAAAATATTTTCAAACTTTTTCTCAAGAATGACTCCAAAATTTTAGATCAAGCTTTTCTTTGGATAGCTTAAAGGACGCTCAAGAGATTGGTGCATTTTTTGGGGGTTCGTCTTACTACAACTATAATATTGCAGACAGATATTTTTCCTCAATGAAGCCTGTTCTTAAAGACGGGTCTTTAACAAGTTATGTTCCTGTTTTGAAAATATGACTAGTTTTATCGTAAATTTGGCGCGAAATGTAGGCTATTAAAAAAATTTATATTTTATGAAAAGCAGCTTTGAAAGTGTTCTTGGAATTGAATCAGCAGATTGAAGAAAGATACTCTAAAGGATGTCCTGGGTCCTCATTTTCGTTAAATATCTGGAATTTTTAAAATTTTGCAAATTTAGAAATAATGCGAGAAAACATGTGATATTTTTCCAAAAGTTGTGTATGATGCGATGTGTATACCAGGTGTTCGTAGTTTTACCACATTAGGGTGTGAATTTTCGCTCGTTTGTTCCCTGCAAAGAATAAAACAGGAACGATAGTATCAAAAACTAAACTAATAATATTATTTAAATGAAAATGTGTTGGATTACATTTTACCAACTTCTATGATAATGCAGAAGTAATTGGAAATGATATTTTCCGGTTATGTATGAAAAATATCATATAGTGAACAGTTGCTCCTATGAGTTTTTCCCACTATATATATGAAACATTTTATGCACAGACGCTCGGTAGTGTCTTACAAATTCAAGGTTTCATGTTCCTGGCCGAACATTACGCTTGATATCAGTTGCCTATGAAACGGGCACATTCGTATAAAGTGCGTTAAACTCCGTTTTCTGCGTTTCCCACTGAAATTTCATTGGCAAAATTGATTTTTTCGGTCCCCCCCTCTACATGCTCTCGAAGTTTTTCATCATTTATTCAAGACACTGTACATGAAATGCGCATATAGGCAATTCTACGATCGGGACATGTATCATACTGAAGACTGGCAGCTGATTGACAAAAGGATGTCCCTAAAACTGGAAAGCATGATATTTTTGTGTGCTTAGGTATCTTGCCACTAAGAAATTTGGGTCTCTAAAGTCTGGCCAACAATATAATCTTGTGCTACCTGCTGTAGAAATTCCAATGACAGCCGGTCGTCACGATCCTACCACTCGCGGTGTGGTAGCGGCCTAGTCTTGCATAGTTGAGGGCCTCATGGAAAAGGATAGCCAGATATCTAAACGTCCTGATGCAAGTAATACGTAAATGTGACGCCTGTTCGAAGTGTTCCGTACACTAAACAGCACGCTGTGAGTCTACAGTCGCACTATCTTCCACCGGGCGGCGGCCTGGCCGGGAGTAGCTTAGGGTTTAAGGGAGTAGGGAACTAGGGTATCTGAACGTCTAGCGCAAGCAATAACTGTACACCACCTATCCTAAGAGTTCAGAGTTCATAAAACAGCAACCGATACCACAATCACCGTACCCAACTGCCGGCGCGGCGTGTTGACCTCACCACAGCATGTCGGGGCTCAATCTTGTCCAGGAAAGGGGCGGTTCGCTTTTGGGAGATAGCTGGTTGGGGAAAATTCCTGCAAACGACGTAGGTCGGCGTCGGATCTCGCCACCCAGCAGAAAAATTCACAGCCACCTCTCCCGATAAAAAGAATGCACTTTACTTACGGAACTAATAGCCTTAGATGTTGACACGGAGGTGCGGTACGGTTTGATTCATTAGTGATTCCAAACGCGTCACATCTAAGGCTATTAGTTCCGTAAGGTAAAGTGCATTCTTTTTATCGGGGGAGGTGACTGTGATCTTTTTCTGCTGGGTGGCGAGATCCGACGCCGACCTACGTCGTTTTGCAGAGATTTTCCCCAACCAGGTATCTCCGACCAGGGCACCGCCCCTTCCCCACAGATCTGAGCCCCCGACAATGTGTGATAGTGTAGTGCGTGTGATTGAGAGTGCTTCGTAAGGAGTGATGATAGTCAAGGGAAGGTAAGGAAGATCGTGCACAGGACGTGGCCCATTTGTTAGGGAACTGCTTGTCTCTCATAAACAAATATTAGTTTCCATTTGTAAAGTTGACAACTACAAAGTCGTAAAACCATGTACAAATTTTATATCACCGGTACTTGCCCTTGTTTCGTATTTACAAATCAGTCAGTGATTTCTACTTCTCATGTTCTTACTTAGTAAACCATGTTTATTAAATGCAATATCTCAGGAATTTACCCATTCATATTGTTATAGAGCCCATTTCAAGGTTACCTTATCAACATTCAATAAAAAAATTACTTTTTGAGCCCACTATCTAGCTGTATCCATCCACTTAGGGTTACATTTCTGTTTCACTGGAGATGCATGTTCATAGACTTTTTTTTTGTTTGAATTACAAATTTATTTATTTTTTCAGACATGTTATTTCTAGTTATTGCCTTTATCTGCGATCCCAGTAATACACTAAATAACTTACGTGATCGAGAGACTTTCCTTATGGAGGAAATTATGAAAGGGATTATGGGAGAGAATATGAAAAGACGAAGCCAGTCAATTAACATCTAGTTAAACATTTCCCTCGTAGAGCATTCTGTCTCTATATTCCCCCTTGAGCGAGCGGCTGAATTCGGTCCTAGCTATCTGGTTCCATACTATCACAACTCCTCTCACCGCTGGGAGTCGAACCCTAGAGCCGCCTGATCAGAGGCATAGTGCAGAGAGATCAATTGATCTCTTAGCCACCTTTAACGTACGTGCGGACAGTTTTGGACTGCGTAGCTAGAAGTTTGCTGCACTAGGGCGACCGGATTCCCGACTGGCGCAAGCGAATCTCGTGTGGCGCCTACCCAAAGTGTTCGAACTTTACAAGAGCAGGACGAGCTGCACAGGCCCGCAGCGTGCTCAAGGATTCGTTTGAACGATAGGCTCGTGGAACTTAACCCTCTGCGGTTCTTCTGTCCCCGTGTGGCGGGGACACAACGTTTTTCTCGTTGCAGTTCCTTTAAATCCCCGGTGGCTGGTTGCACGGTCCGGCGTGCCGCGCGTACAGACTGTACATCGGGTTTGACAGTATTTTTCGTATTATATAAACAAAACATTTCATTTATTTGCCTATTCATAATACATAATTTTGGAACTTAATGTTTGGTGCGGAGAGCATCACTTCATTACCAATAACGCTATATATTGTGCCATTGTATGAACGAAGTTCCGAGTTATCAATTTCTGTCATTTCTTCACACTCATCGAATATCTCGAGAAAATGTTTTCAAATTCTTACCTTCCTGAAGATTGTTACTCTTCAGAATTGTTTACCGATTCACACAATTTCAAGCTTCGCAATCTCGAACACTTACTTCTCGATGTCACCATAAGTTCAACTGCAAACCTCGTAAGCACTGTTTTTAAACAACATAAAATTGGCAAAGTCTGGCTACAAATGAAGGCAAAATACTGACTAATCTCTTCTGAAAATAATTAGTTGTACAGGAAACCGGTGCCATTTTACCTGAGTGAAATAATACAGTGTTAAATATAGGACCCGCCCCACGGGACAACAGACAGAACCAGGTAAAAGGAACGTCCCGTGACGCGGACATCGGACCGCCAGACGAAGAAGACGGAAAAGTGAAAGGGACCGCAAAGGGTTAACATCTGGGGCACGCAGTAGAGGGCGGTGAGTCGGCGGGCGACAGAGGTTATGTGGCGGCGACGGCGGTCGGGATGGCCGGACGGCCGCTGCGGGCCGGAGGCCGAGTTTCCAAGCGAAGTTTGAGAGCAGGGAACATTTCCTCTGGTACCTTTAAGAGCGCCATAAGGAAAACAGGCCCTCGAGGGCTTTTGCGGACTACGCAGCCGCGGCCGGGATCGCATCTTCATGGTGGCTGTTTTGCGAGCAAAACACTGTGCCAGAGCGCGTTTGCATTACAATACGGCCATTACTCCTAGGAAGGTGTTGAACTTGAACAGATACTAATCGTTAGGAAGGGAGATATAGCTGTGTGGGCTTAAAATATTTTTTTTATGCACCAGGGCGTTTGTAAGGGTTTTTTATGATCGAGTGGTGGACAGAAATCCCGAGGACATTTACCCTGAGGGGTTTTATCGCCCGATATGATTTGAATCAGTTACGCTCGTAGGTACATACAAAATTGTAATTTTATCTCATTAATTATTCATATTTTATCTTATTACTATTAACTAGATGTTAACTTGACTAGCTTTGTTTTGTCATATTCTCTCCCATAATTCCCTTTCATAATTTCCTACATAAAGAAACGTCTCTCGATCCCGTAAGTTATGTAGTGTATACTGGGATACGTATTAAAGGCAATAACTAGAAATAACATATCTGAAAAGAAAATACATTTTTTAATCAAACAAAAAAAGTCTATGAACATGCATCTCCAGTTGGAAACGGAAATTGTAACCCTTAGTGGATGGATACAAGCTAGCTATGTGGGCTCAAAAAACTAATTTTTTAATTGAATGTTGGTTGTTAACCCTGAAAATGCTCTATAACAATGTGAATGGGTAACACTCCTGAGATCTTGCATTTAATAAACAAGGTTTACTAGTAAGACGACATGAGAAGTAGAAATCACTCACTGATTTTATCTACGAAAAAGGGCAGTACCACTGGAATAAAATTGGTAACACTGGTTTTACGACTTTGAATTGTCAGTTTACAAACGAAAAATAAATATTTTTTTATGAATCCACAACACGAAAACTACACTTACTCTCACAATCGCTTACTTAACATTTTAGAATATTTTACTACATTTCTCTCTTTGATGTTGAAAATATCCTATGTTAAAAGGTATCCGAAAAGCATTGAATCTAATTTAGAAATAAAGGCTGTTTTGAATATTTTCTCTTCTCAAACAATGTTTGTTTGTACATACGTCATTTTGTACTATAAGCTACCATTTGTTTAAAAAAATATGCAGCCAAAAAGATTTTTAGCCAACAGACAGTTCTCTTGGAAGGAAAATTTCACAGCAATTAGAAGCGCCCTCTTGACAAAATATATCAAAAAATTAATGAGATTGTGGCTTCCTTCTCCTGCATTGGTTTCTGTTTATATAACATGAAGCGCAAACAGGAATTTAATATACAAACTTGAAGCCACGTGAAAAATTGACTAGAGATGAAACTTTTGAGGTGGGTTCTCAAATGCTTGGATGCCTCTATGAAATTAACGTATTTATTTGACTCGTACGGTAAAGTGGTTAACAAAATTGCCAACTTCGGGAAAAATGTTAAAGTTAAACTCGCAATAAGCTGTTTTTAGAACAGTGAAGAAAATAAATTCGTTGTAGTGAAAAATGGCTTTTCTTATTCGGACGAACAAGCAATGAGCGAAGAAAACATTTTAAAATTTTCTACTCCCATTGCTGTCATTGGATGGCTGCAACCAGTTGCATAATGATGGTCATTTCGATACAGTTTTCATTATGATACAGGTTCTTGACCACTCCAGGTCGCTTAACAAACCAATTTTGTCACTTCATTAATCATTGAGAATCTTTGTAGTAAATGTTTCGTTCGAGTATGTATATTAAAATTGCATTAATATTATTTTGTACTTCTCATTCTTAATTTCTTTTATTAGTAGTAATTTTTACGTAAAATATTATTTAAAATAAATTGGATTGTATTTCACTTGATCGTATTTGACTAGTGCAGTGGTAGTTATTGCAGAGAACATTTGAGTGACGTTAAGATCTCCACGCGAGATGACGCGAGTCATTTTGTTTTATTTTGCTGCTGCCGTGTGGTTTTTCTTGAAAACCGCCAATTCTTTAGTTTAAAATATTTGTGAATAGTGGTTCTTTTTGGTGGTTGTTGACATTTCAAGAAATGAAAGAAAACGGTGACGTCGGAATATAATCCCGGAGCTTTTGTAGTCCCTGGCAAGCGCTCTGGTAAAAAAGCCATCTGTGCGTGTAGGTAGAGAGGTGCCCGCTAGGTGGCCTTGGCCGAATCTTGAGTGTTGACTTCCAGAAACGGTTCAGTGAAGAAGTTTGAACTTATAAAAGCTACCGTAAGTCGTAGAAAGTACCGTATGAAACTCGATGTACTGAGTATAATACACTCGTGTGAAGTTTACGATACTCATTCGCATCGTAATTTTCACACTCGTGTTTATACCCATCATTACATCATCGTTTCATAATGTGCTATTTTGTATTTCAGTATTTTTGACAAATTAGTTAACCTTGAATTTAATGAGTTTTAGTGTCGTGGGAAAAGGTCAGAAATGTGTTTTTCCCAGGCCATAAAGTACAGAATTAGATGTTTTATTGCTTTTAGGAAGGTTTGGCTCTTTAGGATGCCCTACTCCGTAGCACAAGTGCTCAGAAACGACAAAATCTCAATCTTTGCACTGACGTAAGTGACAGATCATCAATTGATGTGACAGCAGTGCCTCTGACCGGTCCTAGTTCGAGTCCCCACGGTGGCGGATTTTCGGCTCTAGCTAGCCAGTTGAACGGTAGTTTTTCTGGGTTTCTTCAATCAAGGCGAATGCCGGAGTAGTACCCTACAAACGAGTCACGGACCGCGCGCGATATCGCCTTCCTCTTCCTGGTCTTATCCTCACCCCCTTACTTACATACCCACTACCCTCTAACATCACGACACTACCACACATGTCAGAAACCAGTCGGGTGCTTAATACTTCGGATTCTCTTTCTTGCGCGTGGGGGGGGGTGTCATCAAAATGGAATATCTCACGGTATAATCGCGTCGTACTCGGTTGTACACCGCTAGGAGCCGCATGATCGCCAGCACTTCGCGATAAAGTTGCAATCATGTGATTCCTAGCGGCACAACAGAGAACGATGCGAAATATCCGGTAGAAGTGTCTTTTTTATATCTAACTGTTTTCGGACATCTGAACAGATATTTAAGTTTAATTAATGAGTTTTCATGCGACACGAAATAATTCTTAATAAAATCCTCAATGCGAGGACTTGACTCCGGTTCTCCGAACCGTAGTGTATAGAATGCTCTGTTTTTCAGTATAGACAAGACTTCTGACTATTTTGATTTCTTTTTAAAATGTGTGTTTTCTGTTTCAGGTAAGTGACCTGATCATCTGGTGTTATAGTGCTCTCATGCTACAGTATTGTTAGTACAAACATTACGATACAACAAATATTACAAGTTAAGTAATAAAATGTGAATTTTGTTTCTGTATGTAATTTACTTCAACTCAATTCTATTTAATTGCCTCATTCGTTTGTGTGAACAGTTCTTATGTATTTCGTGTAGTTCATTGTTGCGACATACTCGCAGCAAGAAGAGTTTTATTAAAGCATTAAAATAACTTGCCATCATAATATTCATTTAGGCGTTAAAATAAATTATGCTTGTGATATAATTACGTGAATTGTTTTATAAAATGAGATCCAGACATACGCCCCATTTATCCCAACTATATGCCAATTTTAACTGTTTCGTTTACCCGGTCGTGGAAACAGGAACGTCTGTGGCCCAGAACACTGCGAATAAAACGTTTACTACGATACGTGAAGTCACGGAAGTTAGCGAATTCGAATATTCCGGGTTCCTGGTTGGGTGACCGTCTAGAAACCCAGGTTGGCGCCGACCCGTTGGGATAAGAAAATTAATTTACGAAATCACTGCTATCCTTGGCAGCGAATATTTTAAAATAGAAACTGAACATATAGATAAAAACTACGATACATCGAAATGCATTAATATCTCAATTTCGTAAAATATGTGGCATAGCATTTATTTCCACAAGGTCTTCAATTGCTTCACCTATACTATGTGCCTGTACTGCGATTTTTCTAACTTTGCGCCTCAAGGACCGACGTCACGATGGAATATGTCACGGTATTTCGTGACGTTCTCCGTCGTGCCGCCAGGTATCGCATGATCACGTCCGTATCAAACAGTGCTTGCGATCATGCGGCACGACTGAGAAAGACGTGAAATACCGTGACATATTCCATCGTGGCCATAGGGGTCTTGGGGGACGGAATTAGAAAAATTTCACTATAGACCGAAAACCTTTAAGCGAATATAATACCTACATCCTACAGCGTTCTAACCTTTCGATTCTGGGTATTGATAACAAAAGCGCTCTAAACACATGGTGCTCGCAACTCTCACAATGGCGGACGGCGGCGTGCTGAAAGCAGCAACCGTGTTCAGAACACTGCGAATAAAACTTTACTGCGATCCGGAAAGTCACAGAAGTTAAGCGAATTCGAGACATTCCGGGTTCCTGGTTGGGTGACCGACCGGGTGACCGTCTAGAAACCTAACTAACGGCGACGAGCCCCTTGGGATAAAGAAATTAATTTTATGAAATCACTGCTATCTTGCAGCGAATCTTAAAATAAAAACTGAACATATAGATAAAACTATGATACATCGAAATGCATTAATATCTCAATTTCATAAATATGTGGCATAGCATGTTATTGCCACAAGTTCTTCAATTGCTTTACCTATACTATGTGCTACACTGCGATTTTTCTAACTTTGCCCCTCAAGACCCGACTTCACGATGGAATATGTGACGATATTTCGTGACGTTCTCCGCCAGGTATCGCACGATCACGTCCGTATCAAAACAGTGCTTGCGATCATGCGACTTCTAGCGGCACGAGTGAGAAAGACGTGAAATACCGTGTGATATTCCATCGTGGCCACAGGGGTTTGGGGGACGGAATTAGAAAAATTTCACTATAGACCGAAAACCTTTAAGCCAATATAATACCTACATCCTACAGCGTTCCAACCTTTCGATTCTGGGTATTGATAACAAAAGCGCTCTAAACATATTGTAATATACAAAATATTACAGAACAAACGCCGCGCCTTGATCTGGACGGACGGAGCTATAATATACAAAATATGATAAACAAACGCCGCGCTTTAATCTGGACGGTCGCGGTTACTAGGTAACGAAGGTTGTTGACGGGCGAGGAGGGGGCGCTGGAAGAGAGAGAGTCGGAGGTTGACTGACATCGCGGTGGTAGCGGCGTATGTAAGCTGAATTATTTAAGTTGGACATTGACGTGAATAGGGAGGATAGATTGTGGAACAATAGGGCGAGAAGTGAGTCAGCAAGAAAGAAGCAGACGACTTCGGCGACGACCGGCGCGAAGAGAGATTTTCGGCGCGGGAGTCAAGGGGCTACGAACTGCGGGCCATCGTTTTCCCAACGCCAGACAATTCGGTACCGTGAACCTAATGCATGAAATCAAGCAAGGGAATTTTTATATTGTTAATCTCAAATTCCATTCTTAATAAACAAAATATTGTTGTGCCACGTTGTATGTAATTCCTTCGGAATATAAATAATTTCAGACTTCCAGGCTTCTCTGTATAGAGAGCACGAGAATCAAAGAACTGAGCTAGTAAATTAAATTAGATAAAGTAAATTATTCAATATTTTATCACAATATGGTGCCAGCAACTCTCACAATGGCGGACGGCGGCTTGCTGAAAGCGGCAACCGCGTATGCGGGAGCGGAATCCCGAACGCGCGGCGCCTGCGCAGAGCGCTTCCCCACCGCGCGGAATGCAGGAGGCGCGCCGCAGGTGCATTCCGAGCGCTCGTGCGCTCGAGCACTCGCGATGCATGCACGTCCGACTGCTCGGTCGGTTGTCCGCTTTTCACACCGCTCGCACTTCACTCTTCTCCCTTCACCCGCCGCTTCGCTCGTACGCTCCGGCGCCCGCGCTTCACCGCCTGCCCTCCGCTTAATGAATTGTTTGCCCGCCGGATCTTCACCCACCTGCTCTTCGCTCACCGAGTCTTCACCCACATACTCTTCACCCCCTACACTTCACCCACCTACTCTTCACCCGCCCGCTCTTCACCCGCTCCTCTTCACCCACCTACTCTTCGCTCACCGACTCTTCACCCACCTACTCTTCTCCCACCGGTCCACGCCTACCTAATCTTCACCCCATCTACTCTTCGCTCGCCGGCCCTTCACCTACCAACTCATCAAGCACCGGCTCTTCACCCACCTACTCTTTGTCTTTCACTGCCCGCCTTTGACCGCGGTTCTTCACTGCTGTCCCTTTACAGACGTTTCATTGTCCACCATTCACCACCTACCATTCACCTACCGTCCTTTACCGCCAGCCCTTCATTGGCCGACATTCACTATCCGCCATTCACCGTTTGCTGTTTGCGTCCCGCTATTTTCAGCCCCGCTTCACCTTCACACTTCATCGCCGTTCTTCATGACCATGCTTTACTACCAGTTCTTCTCGCCCGCTCTTCCCTGCCGCTCGTCACTGCCCCATTTTCACTGCCACCCGTACCTGCCCTTTGCACACCACCTTCCATCGACAACCATTCACAGATCGCCCTTCACTGCTAGCCTTCGCAGCTGTTCTCTCATGACAGCCCTTTTATCCCTCGCCGTTCACCGCCTGACCTTCGCCGCACGCTTCACCCTCCCACTTTACCTTGCTTCATTGCCGTGCTTCACTGTCCGCTCTTTCCCGTTCGCTCTTCACTGCCCGCCTCTTATAGACCACCTTCCATCGTTCACCATTTACCTCCCATTATTCACCTACATCCTACAGCCATCATTCACCGCCGGCGCTTCACTGCCACCCTTCATGCTAGCCTTTCATCTTCCACAATTCATTGCCAGCCAATCACCGACCGCTCTTGGCCACTCGTATTTCGGCGCCTGTCATTTGCAGCCTACCCATTGCCACCAGTCCTTCTACCGCCTTTCATTGTTCATTATTCACCAATCGCGTTTACCGCCGGTCCTTCACAGCCCACCCACTCCATCCCTCGTCCCCACATTATCCACTCCATCCCCACATTATCCATCCACTCGTCGCCTTCCTACTTTTTACGCGTCTGCTCTTCACCCACCTAATCTTTCACGCCCACAATTCACACCACCTGCCCTATCACCTGCCGGGCCTTCACCCATCTACTCAAGCACTGGCTCTTAATCCACCTACTCTTCGCCCGCCGGCTCTCCACCCACCTACTCCTCAAGCTCCGCTCTTCACCCACCAACTCTTCGCCCACTGGCTCTCCAATCACCTACTCTTCACCCGCTAGCTGATCGCCCACCTACTCTTCACCTACCGGCTCTTCAACCACCTACTCCTCAAGTGCCAGCTCTTCGCCCATCTACTCTTCGCCCGCCTACTCTTCGCCCCAACGCTCTTCACCCACCTACTCTTCACCCACCGCTCTTCACCCACCTATCTCTTCGCCCAACGGCGCTTCGCGCGCTCATTCTCCCGCTCTTCTATCTCCCGCTGTTCTCACACGGGTAATATCACCCAGTCTCTGCTCGCCTTTCAACCATTAGACACTACCTGCTCGTCGTTTGCGTTTTGTCCACCTTTCTTACACCCTCCGCTACCCTTTGCTCGTGTGTTTTTTACCATGCCCTTCGTCTGTCCTTCATACGCTCTGAACCCGCACTCTTGGCTCGTCCTTCTTTCACCTGCCCTTCACTCGCCTTTTACTCACGTATTCCTGCTTTTTCATCCTGTTACCCTTCATCACGGTGTGAGACATATAGGTGTGTTCACTCCCAGTCTAAAACAGAAGCTTATGGTGAGGCTAGTTCTCATAGTTTCTCGCATATAAGCGCTGCAAATCTTTGGGGTCTCATTTGGGCAAGGCCGTGATCCATCCGACAGCTCTGTGGTCAGCTGATGTCTAATTTCAAATCAGTGACTTGTCGCTTCGCGGTGGAATTGTACAGTCTAGAGCGAACAGTTACGAAAATGGGTAGGAGATGTTTGTAAAACTGTCTAATAGTCACAGTTTAAGATGTCATCTTAAGATGTATATCTTACAACGTGACCCAAACCGATCGTGCGGACAAGCGAGGAACTAGCCTCAAACTGGCTCAGAAAATTTGCCCCAATGGCGGGTAGTTGAGACACCTATATATCACACACCGTGCCCTTCACGCGCCCTTCGTTTTTCCGTCTCCTGCCCGTTGCTCACCCTTCTTTCTTTTGTCCTTCACTCGCCCTCCCTTTGTCACGCTCGCCCACCCTTCACCTCGCCCTTGGCCTAGGAGGCGTTTCCCCGCTCACCTACCCAGTCCAGCGTTCTTGCCAGTTGTTGTGTCAATTACCCTACAGCATCATTGGACTGCTCCCACTGGTTCCAGCACTAAGCGTCTCTCCCTCCAGCGCAGCCATTTGCGGAATTTCCTCGTCCCCGATGGAGATCGGAGAGGCCTGTCAGTGAAGCCCTCTCGGCCATTTCCTTCGGAGAGGTCCCACTTCTGTACGCTCTACGTCCTCCTTTTCACAATCCTCTGCTCGAAGCGCGCGCTGGTAGAGCAGACGCCCCAGGGTTCCGTCGCTTCGGCTCCTACAGTAGTGCACTACAGTAGTGCTCATGAAACCGCATAACCTGAAGAAAATGGGCCATTCTGTATTTCCTTGTTTTTACAGATCTTTCAAATTTAAACAAAAACTAATAGATATTGTAATCATATATTGGGTGTGGATACAATGTTTCCTATTCCATTACTTTCATAACACTCGATTTTTTGCAAATCAGGTGGTGTATTCTAAGGGTATTTGCGGATTACAACAGTGAGCGAGGTGATGCGGTTTTTTTAGCACTACTGTAAGACGGCAGTCGACTCCAACCGAAACAAGTAGGAACAGCAGACCTCTTAAACCAGCTGATTACAGTTTTTAGCGTCTTAAGGCCGAACTATATGTGTTATTTGGTAGATAGTTATAGACTGAGAGATGTAGGCGATAAGACCTGCTCTCCATTTAATCCCTAGAATGTTTTTTCTATTCGTCGACACCGGCTGAGGTGGCTCAGGGCATCACTGATGTCACTGTATTGCATCTGTTTGGGAGGACCTGGACCTACTCCTGAACGGCGGCAAGATTTTTGTGCTACGCCGAGTTTAGCCGCTTTCGGAGGAGAATTCTAGGGGCCGGCTGCCCTGGCAGGTGGTTTTCCGTGGGTTTCTTTGATCAATAGAAGGCGAAGCCAGAGCAATTATAGCTTGATAATTGAATTGAATTGCCTTATTTTCGTGACGAGACTCAGGCCATGAGTCCTGCTCTTTCCGCCTGACCACGCAAATTTCGCTCCGCTCCTTTCCACAACTAGCGGAGAGAGAAGGTATTATCTCGGGCGACGAAACAGGCGATTTTGAATTAGCTCAGAACGTCATTTAGGCTTGAGGATCTTTTACATGCAGTAAATCTACTAACATGGGCAGCCGGCTTTACTTCCCCTCTGAAGGAAGGCGTACAAGGGTTTTGTCGCCCCTAAAATCCATTGAACCCGCGAACGTGGTATAACCAGTCCGATACTCTAACCGTTACACCATCGCTGCCGCAAAATGGAACACAAAACCGTACGCAATCTCCTCCTTCCTCACTCTTGCCTTCTTCTTCCACTTAAAACATAGTTTAAAGCGTCGGCGACATCACATTCAGCTAGTGCACAGAATCACAACTACAATACTAAATATACAAAATAAAAACAAATATGTTTGTTATTTAACAAAAATCCATGACGGTCCTCCTCCAAAATGAACGTCTGGATTCGCCCCTGGTGGCAGCGTGGAATTCAACGCGGTTCCCCTTCTCCGTGCGTGTCGGCGCGATCAACGAGCTGTTGTTCCGTGCAGACGGTTCGCCAGGGGTGACGAGGTGGGGGGGGGGGGCGGCCAGGCCCCGGCGTAATAACACGCGGGCGGCTGTTCGCGTGGCCCCCGGGGCGACACGCGATAACTCTCCCCACCACAGCCACCCCCTCCCCGCGCCCTCGCCCCCCGGCGCCTGAAGCAAACCCGGCCCTCGCCCCTCCGATTCTTGTCGCTTCTGCTGGGGCGGCCGTCGGTCACTGCGGCCGGTGCCCGCGTCGGGTCCCTGCTACCTTCCCATATGTCGGTCTCTGCTGCTCCCCTTCTCAGTCTCGGTTGTAGGGCACCGCTCCCGGTCCCTGCTCGCCTTCGCTCTCTGTGCCCGCTTTAGGTTGCCACTCCCTATGCTCGCTCTCGGTTTCCGTTTCTCAGTCCCCTTCTCGATCCCCGCGCTCGGTCCCTGATCTCGGTCCCCGGTCTCAGTTTCCGTTGTAGGTTACCGCTCTCGGTCCCCTGTCGTTTTCGCTCTCTGTGCCCACTTTAGGTTGCCACTCCCTATTGTCGCTCTTGTTTCCGTCTCAGTCCTCGTTCTCGATCCCGCGCTCGGTCCTGATCTCGGTCCTCGGTCTCAGTCTCCGTTACCGCTCCCCGCTCTCGTTCCTGCTCGTCCCCGATCTCTGTCCCCGCCTGGGTTACCCAATTCTCGCTGTCGGTCCCCGCCCTTGGTCCCCGTTCTTTGGCCCCGCTCTCGGTAACCGATCTTGATTCCCGTTCTCAGTCCCATTTTTTGTTCCCGCTCCGTTCCCCGCTCGTTCGTCGCCGCTCTATGTCCCCGCTTTAGGGTTCCACTCCCTATTCTCGCTCTCGGTCCTCGTTCTCAGTCCTCACTTCGTCATCGTTCCTCCACTCTCTGTCCATTTTCTGTCTTCCGCTTTCTGACCTTGTTTCGGTCCCTGCTCTTGGTCCTCGCTCTCCTCTTTCGGGTCCCGCTCTCTGGCACCTCTCTCCATCCCGCACTCCGGTTCCGCTCTCCGTTCCCGCTGTCTGTTCACGCTCTCCCATTCCTGATCTCCATTCCCCTCTTGTCCCCGCTTCTGAAACCGCTCTCGTACTCGTTCCCCGCTCTACGTTCGCTGCTTGTCGGTTTTCCGCTTACTTGTCTAGTCTCCTTGGTAGAACCTCACTTTTCTGTGGGCGCTCTCCAGTTCTCCACCTTCGTTTCCCGACACTGCCCTTCCCACTACCCCGTCCCAGTTCACATCTACTATCATTCTCGCTCCTTTAGTTTCTGTCCCCTAGTCTTCGCGCCCGCTCTCCTATTTGGGTCCTACTGCAAATGAATCAGAAATAAGAAAAGCTATATACGCAAGGCGGCTCCACACTCGCTATTCGGCGAACAGTGAGCAATAACCGCTCGCCCGATCGCGGGAGTAGTGGTGGATGGGTCGTCTTGCTATTTGCACGAGTTGAAACGAACATTCTCGCCCTCGCCCTAACCAACGCGTGTCGTCTTTTGGCACATCAAGGAGCGAACATTCTCCGAACACATTAGCTGGTCCGGATCGGGCGAACAATAACGCGCTGCTCGGCGAATGCCGAATGTGTTGAGTCCCGTGGAGAAACAAAGAGAAGCATTCCAAAATAATATGTAACAATGAACGGACCAAATGAGTAAAGAGAGCATACGCACCAAAAAAGGGACCTAATGAAATACACTGGAAATGTCAATAATTGCTATATGAAAGCAAGAATAATGTAAATAAAAACGAAAAAAAGGAACGATAGAGATCGTACGAAAGAATCTGGCGAGAAATTACTCTCATACTAATAAATGAGAATGAAACAAATAAAAACGAAAAAATAATGAAAAACAAGAAAATGCGATAAAGTAAATGACAGATCGAAATGCACGAAAGTTCTACTAATTGAAATACATCAGGAATTTTTATCCTTTTACCCATCGCGTAATGGTTTGTGTCCAAACTCGAAAAAAACACAGAGTTCAATGAGAATCGGTGAATGACAGCTCATATTGGATTTGGAAAAACTGGTACGATATGTACAAGGAATCTGTGCATGCATAATCTAAAGATTTGTTTTTTTTTAAATATTTTTCTTTTTTTCTGTTTGTTACAAATTCTTTTATATTTTTATAGAGAATTATTTATAAGACCCAGGTTGGGCGCTTCGCTAAAAATTTCCGATTTCACGAGGCCTCGCGTTCGTCTTGACGATTCAGCTAAGTCTGTGTCACACGTAATCATCAACCCTCTTATGACAGTTCTGAGCATGTTAGTTTTGTTGTATGTTTTTTTCGAAATTGAAAGTGCCCAATACTAGAAACTATGTTTTTATCCAAATTCCTCAATCTATTATTCCTTTGGTTACCATCTTTGACTTCTCTGGTCTCACAGCGAGTTTGTTCATGGAATAATACCCAAAATCTATA
>JAHLJT010005289.1:0-14062 GCA_031308135.1 Acheta domesticus | reverse complement strand
AGTAGTCTATTTGACGCACATTAAGTACGAAGTAGCATTTACGCTACAATGCACGACACACACATGAACGAAATAACATCGCACGCACCCTTTCGACTTCACGGATTGTCCCTATCATTATTTTCTTACGTGAAGGGCGTGATCTTGTTATGCCAGGTCTGCTACCCATCTGTACTGAATAAGTTTGAAATAGTTGGCAGACTTGCATGAGTTGTGAAGAAAGACAGTCTTCGCCCCGCTCCCCGCTTCGGGGTCCACAATCGTGGCACGTGACTTCTGGGAATCCTGGGCCTGCTGCCAAATTGTGACATCAGAGAAGGGGGTGTGGAAGGTTCTTGGGAGCGGATACACAAACTCCAATGAGAACTCAGAAGCCTGTGATGTGAGAGGCAATGCCACATCTCCGGCAATCGAAACCACGCAGCAAAAAGGTTTCTGTGCTAGCCAGGTAACACAAGGCCGCCGGAATGAATATGGAGCAGGTCCTGTATATCGAAGAGACAATTGATTGTACTAGAAACACATTAAAGATTATCATCATCATAATTGCTCGAAGCACATAACTTACACCTGTCAGCTGGTACGTTTTCTCTCAAATACTCTCAGCGCACCATCAGATAACTCCGATTTCAATGTATTATCTCCTAGCTCGTGACCTCGAAGGGACACAAAATCTGACTGTCATCAGCGAATTTCACAGGGTACCATATTCCACGGTGCTGATTCTTGCAGTTAACATTTGTTACATGAAGTTCTCAATTCGCCCAGGCACAAGTCTCCCAGCTAGACAGGAACTCCACAGAGAATGAAGTTCGCTTTTATTGTGCTACCCTTTGTTGCGCTTGTCGCACATCTTTCCTGGAATTATGTTTCGCACATCGTAAGACGTGCGAAATAGTCAAGTTATAGCCGTCATTAGACGCCCATGGTCTAGTCTTTCAGTGCCAGCAGAGAGCAGTAGAGAAGAGCAGAACAGTGAATCTCGTGAAGATGCTACACAATGTAACTTCATTATTTGTGCACGTCTTCTGATAGTTATTGAAATTATTGTTTTCCATATTGTCGCGGCAAAAAGTATTATTCTTTCATGAAGAACATGATGAGGGTTAAGGGCACAAATTTACAGCTAGTTTACCTTTGAAAATGTATTTTATTATATAGGAGCGAATATTTTTGTCAGCAAAAGTTGAAAAAACGGCTCTTTTTTCTGTATTCAAAATTCGACCAGAATATGGTTTAGGATAGAGATCACAGAATTATGAAAACGTGCACAAATTTTACTTCTCCCCATAGGTCATCACACACAGTTTTAAACTGTTTTTGACGTAAATAAATAAATATATCAACAGCAATAAGAATGTATCCGCGTATGAAGCAGCTGGTTTTGCCACACCGTACGGCCAGTAAGGAAGAGATTGCGAACAATGAAGAACAGGAAGCAGATTACGCGGCAACATTCGTTAGGTTTTCTGATGTTTTGGAGAGTGTAAGGGATTTGCTAGTTTTCGACATAAATAAAATTTTTTTCAACTCCATGAACATCGTGTAGTGAAAGAATGTAGACTGTAGTTCAGCGCAAGTTGTTGAAACTGACCAAGTCCTTGTGTATACTTACCAGTCCCGACCGTAGGAACAAAATGGCCGCCAAACTCGTCAAACATGACAGCTCCGAGTGCCTGCGGAAAACCTACCCTATCTACGTACTTAACACGCCTATCTCACATTGAAAGTATCTTATAATCGACCAAAAAATGCAACACGTAAAGGCTAATTGAAGGTAACATATGATGTAGGTTTCTCTATAATGATAAGTATTGAAAATATAATAATTAATAAAAATGAAAGAAAAATACAATTTTCATATTGAAATAAGTTATATTTAATACTTTATAATTTACAAATTTTCACCTTACGGAGATAATGCATTTAATTTGAAAATTCTAGCTAAACCATGACACATACACATTAAAAATATATTCAAATAACTATTTGGACAGAAAATGTTTGTACCTTTCACCTCTGGGCACAGTGCTTGGATTTGCTTGAAATGTCATTTTTAATTTTACTATAATTGTTCAGTAATTTTTTTCTAAGAAACTATTTTTTCAAGAAGAATGCCACATTTGCTTACTAAATCTACATATTGAAATGTTTTGCATTGTTTAATTCCCACGGGGCAAGCTGTGTAACTCAAATGTTACTCACTGATCAATACATTGAATAACTTGAATGCATGGAACTCATTGTATACCGCACGTTGTCATGGCCATATCAGAATTCCTCTGTTAATGATCGAAAAATAATCAAGCACATCACTCAGTTCTTACTCCTTGGCTCGTCTTGGAGAATACTTAACTTGCAATATTCACAATTCTTATCAAGGAGGAAGCCTTGCTACTAGAACAGATTTCATTTAAGACAAAAATCCACTTTCAATATAGTACCTTTGCTTTGTGTGTGTGTGTGCGCGCGCGCGCATGCGTGCGCATGCGTGCGCGCGTGCGCGTGTGCGCGCGTGTGTGTGGGGGGGTGCGCGCGGGTACGCGGGTGTGTGTATAGATTTTAAAAATATTGAGTTCGCCGGGAATTGCACCAAGATCACTGCCTTTTATCTGTCCTTCATGTGCACGAGAAGAAAAATTTAAAACTTTTTTTTAATGTATCAACCAAATGGTAATTGGCAATTTTCTGTTGCAAATACAATTCATTTTAGAAAAATACAGCAGTTAAATTTGCAATCATCTGACAGTAACAACAATTCAAAACAACAGTGACAATTCACAAGTATCCATTGGACTTCAGTGTCCAGAAATATGTTAATGGCTTTACAAAATTAAATTATTCTTTCTTGGTTTTCTTTGGAATGAATTATTGATTCATGATTAGGGCCCGGATAATTATGTAATAAAAATTAGGAAAATATGTACATATATATGTATTAAAATGTATAGAAATATGTACTAAAAAGTAAGAAATATTTAACACTTTAATTATTATATCAATTCGTTTTAATAAAATACTTTTGCTTAAATGTTGATCTGTGTAGACTTAATATGCTCGTAAAGAACAAAATTAAAACATAATTCTACTCAGAATTCTGTTATTTACAATGGTCTCCGTAAAAAATGAGAAACAAATATTTGTTTCAAATACTTAGAAAATAGCTGAATGTGACGTCACCGACGCTTTAAATTACTTTCGGTTGTGTGACGTGTTTTTTTTTCTTAGTCTTTTTTCGTCTTCATCTTCTTTGTCGTCTTCTTCTTCTTCGTTGTCGTCGTCTCCTCCTTCTTCGTCGTCGTCGTCTCCTTCGTCGTCGTCGTCTCCTTCGTCGTCGTCGTCTCCTCCTTCGTCGTCGTCGTCTCCTCCTCCTTTTTCGTCGTCGTCTCCTCCTCCTTTTTCGTCGTCGTCTCCTCCTCCTTTTTCGTCGTCGTCTCCTCCTCCTTTTTCGTCGTCGTCTCCTCCTCCTTTTTCGTCGTCGTCACCTCCTCCTTTTTCGTCGTCGTCTCCTCCTCCTTTTTCGTCGTCGTCTCCTCCTCCTTTTTCGTCGTCGTCTCCTCCTTTTTCGTCGTCGTCTCCTCCTCCTTTTTCGTCGTCGTCTCCTCCTCCTTTTTCGTCGTCGTCTCCTCCTCCTTTTTCGTCGTCGTCTCCTCCTCCTTTTTCGTCGTCGTCTCCTCCTCCTCCTTCTTCTTCTTCGTCTCCTCCTCCTTCTTCTTCTTCGTCTCCTCCTCCTCCTTCTTCTTCTTCGTCTCCTCCTCCTCCTCCTTCTTCTTCTTCGTCTCCTCCTCCTCCTCCTTCTTCTTCTTCGTCTCCTCCTCATTCTTCTTCTTCGTCGTCTCCTCCTCCTTCTACGTCGTCTCAATCTTCGTCGTCGTTTTCGTCTTCGTCGTCTTCTTCTTCGTTGTCCTCGTTTCTCTGTCTTTCTCTTCGTCGGTATTGTACTGGAGTTTAATCAACGCCACCTACATCTAGTTAGGTGGCGTTGATTTAGTTCCCGGCATACTTACCAAGATCACAGCGCCAAAATACGAAAAAACACGTTTTTGGAAATTTCTTAGAATTTTATAGCCATTTCTGGAAACAAATTATCAGTTCCCCATTAGGACGCCGAAACGCGTCGAATGACACCTCGTTTGTCTCCACTAGTGCACGGGAAGTAGTCTACCCGTGAGAGACGGAACGGCTCATCCGCAAGCATGCACACGAGGAGCTTACTCAAATACTCTATAGGGATGAAATTTTTCCTATTATCTGTTCGAAGGCCTTGTACCGACCAAGTGTTCCACATTGCATGAAGTTACTGGTGTATATTCAAACTTTGTCCCAACATGTCACTGTTCAATGCTATTCGCGGATTAGGGATATTTAATGGTTGATATTTAATCAATTGACTCTTAGCACAAATTCAGCTTTCTTTAATAATGTTCTTACCCAAGACGCTATTGCTTGACTTCTCTGAAAAGATAAACCAAACTTTGCCTATGGCAAATTCCCAGTCTACGTTACCACAAGGTTTAAGTCAATCGCCGTGAATTAATTTCTGTCCTTTTCTTATCCAAAAGCTGTAGTGCCACATCATGATTTTACTTTAGATATTCACCTCACAGAGATACTTTACAAACAAGGGTTTAGGCTCCAGTGCAACAAACGGGGAAAGAAAACTATCAATGGCGCTTTCTGAGCTGCGTTGGTGCGTGTAATTTTTGGCGAAGGCATTAAGGTCAAGAGAGACCTCTGAAAAATACGTTGTGGTCGCGAGTTATCGCTTGCTAGACGTACCATTTTCACACACAAAATTTATTTCTGAGTAGTATTTTGTTCTCTGCTTTACTCGCGCTGAAATCTACACACTGGAAGCTTTGGAGTGCAACACCTTGCCCTTTTGTATGATTCTGCGTGCTGCAATATCAACGTTTTTACGCTATGCAATAGCGCCAATTTGGAGAGGAGGCTGCTGAAAAATTGTTTGACAATGCTGAATTGTTTGTCTTGGTTATTCCTTATCAAAAACATGTAGGATAAATGAAGAATTATACAAAAAGAATGCAGAAAAACGAAAATATTAAGAAATATTTAAAAATATGTACTTTTGTGAAAAATATGTAAATATATGTATTTTCGGGTAAAATATGTAAATTTATGTATTTTCGGGTAAAATATGTAAATATATGTATTTTCGGGTAAAATATGTAAATATATGTACTAAAAAGTCATCGGTTTTAGGCCCTAATCGACATGAAACGTAAATAAATTGTGGTTTTGACTTGATAGAGTTAACATACGGAAATATGTAATTACATAATTATCCGGGCCCTATTCATGATTATATCCAGATAATTCTCTTTGACTGTTGTATCTGGGAATACTTTGAAAATGAAGATTTAGAGATGTATTGCATTCTTCACATGTGGGGAAGATGATTTTTTTATTCAATGAGGAAGGCTTATTTTGCAATGTTCTGTTCGTATCCTCGAAAGAGGTACTTGCCCAGTGGCGTGTCCTTCATGTACGCAAGGTACGCTCTGCGTACCCTGTTTCTTAGAAAGAAAACCCTTTATTTTTAACGGAAAATAAATCTTACTTTATTTATAACACAAATCTTTTAATTTATCGAAAGCATGGTGTCATTTTACACCAGTGGTTGTGAAATGCCTAAGTCGTGAGTTCTAATCCTAGCGCGGAGAAAAACATTGCTGGTTGGAAACACTTCTGCAAGTTTGTTTTTTACTTTATCGCCTGAGTACTCTACTTACGTAATAATGAGAAAGTATTGTAATGTTGCGGCAGCAATCAGCGATTTTTCGTCAGAGGAAAACTCGTATTGTGGGGCCCTGTTATTGAAAATTGGATAAATCTTGTTAATTTAAGAGCTTTCGTTTCCTATAGGAAAAGGGCTGAAGTATTTCGAAATAAAAGAAAACTTGTAGGCAGTGGAAAAGTAATCAGGGGAGATTTAACAGCACGTAAGTTAGAAATACTAAGAAAATGTATTGCAAATTTCCACCTCAAAAATGTATGGTCCTTTGATGGTGCAATATATGTAAATATTGCACAAGGGAAAAGACGCATAACCAGAATGTGTGAAGTTGACTCGCTACCTGTAAATGGCGCACAACCTTAAAATTGTTTTATAATTGTCTCACGTTTAATTTTTTATTGTTATTATTATTTAATTTTTTTACTTTTAATATATTATTTTTAATTTCTTTCTCCTGTGAAGTACACGCTTTCAAATACAATGTCAGAATTTTGGCAACCTGTAGATGACGAAGTCTTGCCGGAAACCGCGCCCCTTGACATTCCTGCCTGTGGCATTGGCCCCAGGCCGGCGTTGATCTCTGTACCTACCCTTCGTAGCCCTGCTACACTCTCAGGTCTCAACCCGCCCATTTCGCAATTTCCTCGTGACTTGTCTGTCTTTCACATTAACGCCCAATCTTTAAAGCGACATCACTCAGAAATTATTAATGATCTTTCTGAAGCTAGCGCACACGTATTATCAATTAGTAAAACGTGGTTGAAATCTAACGCATCCTCTGATATTTCGATCCCTAAATATAAACTCTTACGAAATGACAGGAATGTAATAAAAGTTAATTTTAAAGAGAAATCCGGTGGGGGTGTTGATATGTTTGATCGTGATATAATTTGCAAAATAATCAAAACATCTACTACAAACTCACCGAGCTTGGAATATATGTTTGTTGATATGATGATTGGCACAAAACATTTTCTTGTCGGGGTTGTATATTGGACTCCAAATACGGGAATGTTGTTAGAATTAGAGGAATCACTTTCAGAACTCACAGATTAAATATCAAGATATTATTATAATGGGGATTTTAATTGTGACTTAAGAAATCCTATCACAAAATCTGCCACTAATTTTATTTATACCTTCAATTCATATAATCTGCAAATATTGAAATTGAATCCTACTCATAGCACATCTAAAACGGAATCGTGGACTGATCACTTGATTGTCTCAGATATTTCTAAAGTATTACTCTATGGTCAGTTTCTTGTTCCAGGTATTTCAAACCATGATTTACTCTTTGTTGTATACTCGGCTAAGTGCACTAAATACAAAAATAAAACAATCCATTATCGTGATTACAAAAATCTTGATCTTACAGCATTTCAAGTCTACAGTGAGCGTGCACTTTGGCACGAGGTTTACCAACAATATTCATTAGACTCTAAAGTAAATGTGTTTAATGGTATCATAACGGACATTTTTAACAAGCACGCTCCTTGGAAAACTTCTCGTGTCAAGCGGCCTGCTGCTCCATGGCTTACAAACGAATTAAAAGTTCTTATGAAAGATAGAAATTCTGCATACAGTCGTTTTAAAGCTACTAAAACCGATGAAAATGAAAACTTAGAAATTATGTAAAACAACAAGTCAGAAGCGCTAAGATTCGTTATTATCACAATGTTTTCCAATAAAATTCCAGTACGAAGGGAGTATGGAACACGCTGAAAAACTTAGGAATTTGCAAACGTAAGTCAAATGACAGTTCATTAGAAATTCCATTAGATGACCTGAATGATTATTTTGCTTCTATTGCACATCCAATAGACCCTATTATTAAAGAAAAGTCACTACACTTTCTGGAATCACAAGCGCCATCCGGGGATAACTTCTAATTCAACAATGTTGATTGCCAAGAAGTCGAAAAATAGTGAAGGCACTCAAATCAAATTCAAAAGGCTCTGACGATATAACGGCCAAGCAATTAAAATTAGTTTTAAAAGACGCTTTTCCAGCACTTACACATATAATAAACTTCTTTAACA
Source organism: Acheta domesticus (assembly GCA_031308135.1). Taxonomy (NCBI): domain Eukaryota; kingdom Metazoa; phylum Arthropoda; class Insecta; order Orthoptera; family Gryllidae; genus Acheta; species Acheta domesticus. Next base: position 6,262 of record JAHLJT010005289.1, on the reverse strand, counting down.
ACCGGATACTTTCCCCAATTGTGGAAACTAGCTTACATACTTCCCCTCCCCAAATGTTTAAATTCGTTAAATCCTTGTGATTACCGACCTATCAGTATATTACCAACATTATCCAAAGTCCTAGAAAAAATTGTACGTCAACAAATAGACAAGTATCTCGTCATAAATGATGTTCTCAATAGTTTGCAATCTGGTTTTAGGAACGGTAGAAATACGCAAACGACCTTGTTACGAGTCACCGAAGACATTCGTCAATCTCTGGATCAAGGCAATATAACAACATTAATGCTTTTAGATTTTAGCAAGGCCTTCGATTCAGTAGACCATGACGTGCTTCTCGCAAAATGTAAATGCCTCGGTTTCTCTGATTCTACCTTATCGTGGATTTCAAGTTATTTTAGTCATAGACAACAGGCTGTAGTTGTGAGAATGCTTTTTCGTCTCCTAAGTCAGTTTTACGGGGAGTACCACAGGGCTCCGTACTAGGTCCATTTTTCTTCTTGATCTATGTTAATGATATCCCCTCTGTGCTATCAATGTGCAGTCATCATATGTATGCAGACGACTTACAGATCTATGTCAGTGGGAAACCTTCTGAAGTGGCTCATTTAGTTAGTAAAACAAATCACGATTTGGCCTCTTTACTTGAATGGTCAGTGAGAAACGGCCTTAAGCTAAACCCATTAAAATCTCAATCAATTATAATTGGGTCCTGCCGGTCTCATAAAACACTTCAAAATCTAAAAATGCCTGATATCATTTTGGACAACACTACTGTTCCTTTCTGCTCTCAAGTTAAAAATCTTGGTCTGACCATTGATAAATGTCTAAATTGGGAACCTCATGCTCGGGACACTCGCCGCAAAGTGTATGCCTCAATGTGCTTACAAATGCCCTCCACCCAAACCAAAGAACTTCTAGTAAAATCACTCTGCTCCCCCTGCTTTGATTACGGTGATATCGTATACGGTAACATAAAGAAATCAACCGCTGATGCTCTTCAAAGAGTTAAAAATGCATGTGTTAGGTTTCAATACAATATCAAAAAGTATGATCACATATCGGGGTACTATAAAGCAAATCACATATTAAACTTGAAAGGTCGACGCCTGTTTCATAGTTTGTGCCTTTTCTACAAAATATTAAATACGGGTGCTTACTTCTCTTATAAAAGTCTTATCTCAAAACAAAAAGATTCCAGAAATCCTTGCTATGCAATATTCCTAAAAGCAACACCAATTTTTATAATAAATCTTACTTAGTAGCAACGACCTGGGAGTGGAATAACCTTCCAGAAAATGTTAGGAAATGTAAAACATTGCGATCATTCAAAAAACATTTAAATACTCTTCTACTGAGCTGATAATGTACGATGTGAAAGTGTGTACTCAATGTATTATTATTTTCCACTACATCGCGACTAAAGATGTTATGAGTCGGCTGAATATAAAATCTACTCCAGGTTGCAACCAGCTACCTAAGGAGCAGATTCGGTGACTGTCAGTGCCTCTACAATACTTTGCGCAAAATGTGGGCTGTTCCAAATAAAGCAATTTCTTGCACTTCCCAGTCTTTTGAATTACCGGGGAGTTTAGACAGTTCTTTCTCAAATTTTGCGGAACAAATCCCAGAGCTCCGAATATTATCGGGACGACCTGTGCTTTTACGTCCCGCATTCGGCTGATCTCGATTTCCAAACTCTTGTATTTAAGACTTTTCTCTGCCTCCTTGGTAACGACGGTTTGATCGCAAGGTACAGCAACATCGACAAGTAAACACGATTTTCGCCAAATCCCGGATAACTATATCCTGTTTGTTTGCCGCTATGGTGCGATCAATTTGAATTTGTTGGTCGTACAATATCGTACACAATCCAACAGCGGTCACCGGTTTTGGTGAGTGTTCGTACCACTTGGAGCATGTGTTTGGAACTTCGAGGGCGGTACAGATCTGCCAGTGGAGGTAGTTACAAACCCTGACATGTCTTTTCAGGTATTCGGTCTTTGCTAGGGATTGGACAAGCTGCGACAATATGATTAATGGTTTCTACTTGCTCCTGGCAAATGCGGCATTTATCATCTTGGGAAGTTTTGAGAACCGCTTTATCATAGTGTCGTGTTCTCAAGGCCTGATCTTGGGCAGCTATTACAAGTGCTTCCGATTCTGGCTTCATTCTTCCCCTTTTAAGCCACATAAATGAGTGATCTTTATTGATATGCACCTTGTCCATTCTTTTTAGATATTGTCCGTGGAGTGGTTTGTCTCTCCACGATTTCTTTAACATTTTTTGTGTCTCACATTTCATGTTTAGCAGCATCAGAAGTTCAGTGTCTCTGTTATTCGACGTGTCTTGCCTAGTTTTCTTCGCAATGCTTCTTGCTACACAACAATGCCTCTGTTTCCCATTGTTCGGTCAGATTTCATGACCTGCCTCATTAGAGGGTCATCTTGATGGCTGACTACATACGTCCCCAACCCGACTATTGCGTTGTGCTAGGAGGCCTCAACTTGTCTGAGGCCTCTTCCTCCTTCCTTACGTGACACATAAAGTCTACTAATCAGGTCGAGGGTGGGAAACCTGATGCATTGTTAGAAGTTTTCTGGTTTTTCGATCCATGGTGCGAATTTCTTGCTCAGTCCAGTCCACTAGTCCAAAAACTGCATTCGGCTACAGGTACCGCCAAACTACCTATTGCAGATATTTTATTCCTGGAATTCAGAGCGGGACTGCAGGACCAGTCTCACTCTCCTATAATATTCCCTACGAATTCTCTTTCATTCTGTCGTTCGAGATGGTTTCACATTCTTCAATCCCTACATATTTGTAAGTTTTACCTGGCTCAAGATCAGACAGCTTTTGAGAGAGAATCGCTTCATTCTTAGCAAACACTTTCAGATCATCCATGTAAAACAAATGTGATACTGGCCTTTCATCACCATGGAACTTGTAACCAAAGCCTGCTTGCGAGAACTGTCTTGATAGTGGGATCAAACCAATGCAAAACAGCAGAGGGGATAGTGAATCTCCTTGAAAAATATCCCTGTTAATCTGAATACTTCTGGTTTCTACTGCTTCCTTTCCGCTGTGTATTAGTAACCTGGTACTCCACGACTTCATACTACTATAGTTTTCAGCCACATAATTCAACATCTGACGTTTCCCTAAAAATCTTAGACACTATGTTCGTTTCCGAAAACCTCTTCCTATGAAATTCTCAAAATAATCGGTAAATTAAAAAAATAAATGAATAGTTACCCCGAATACAGATCTAACCCACAAAAAGTCGAAAAATTGAGATTTCAGTGGAATAGTGACCTATTGGACGTAATACATAGCCCCCTCGAGTCTGAGGGTTCACAGGCCATTCCAAAGTATATTTTTCTTTAGGTAAAGTTTTCCTATTGGCGACTAGTGATCTCTCTGTAGCAAGATGTTTGATCGATGCGAGTATGTTATAAGCGATAATGCGTTGACAAAAATTTGACTTCACAGTGATTCACAAATCATAATATATAGTGGTGGAAATTAATTTATTTCTGTGAAAAACTTACATGCGATTAGAGGGTTTTTCTCTTTCCTGAAAACTTTTCCTTTTGTGGGGTTAGATCTCTATTCGGGGTAACTATTCAAATATTCAGCCGGTTTAGATGAATTTCCGGAATGTTTGTTAAAAGACGTGTGCGCCAGCCATTATACACCCGTTAAACTCACATATTTAATGCATCCTTATGCACCGGAATTTTTCCAGATATTTTAAAACAGCTAAGATTAAGCTGCTCTTCAAAAAAGGCAACAAAAATGAAGGCCAATTTCTCTTTTGTCAGTTTTTTCAAAAATATTATAGAGACTTTTTTATGTGCGAATGGAAACCTTTCTCAATAAACACGACGCGTTTTCAAATTGCCAACATGGATCCCGGAAATTCAAAATCTACGGAAACAGCCATTTTTTCTTTTCTTAAGGATGTTGCCTCATCATTGGATCAAAACGAAGCAACTATTGAATATTTTTAGATCTTTCAAAAGCTTTGACGTCATTGATCATAACATTTTACTTTCAAAATTACCTTCGTATGGAATCCGTTGTATTGCTCTAGATTGGCTATGTTCGTACCTTTAAACTACGATCTCAGAGAGTAGAAATACCTTACTGGAATGATGGAACTTTATGTACACACCTTTCCGGTTCTTTGCCAATTGCACGTGGAGTCCCGCAAGGATCGATTTAGGCTCTATTCTCTTCCTATTATACGTAAATGACATGCCCTTAGCGATTCGAAATGGAAGAACAGTTCTCTTTGCGGATGATACAAATATTCTTTGAAACAAAGAAACCGTAAATAGTACAATATCAGACTTTCAAATTGGTTCCGTAATAACAAATTATAAGAAATGAAAAGAAAACTGTTTCAATGCAGTTTTCCATATCAAATAAAAAATTCTGTACTCCATTGAAAATGAACGGTGTGCCATTGACTGATGTTAATGTAACAAAATTTTTAGGTCTATCAATTCAGTCAAACTCAAATGGAATACCCACTTAAATGAACTGAACACAAAATTAAGTTCATTATGCTACGCGTTCAGAATTCTTTCAAATTCCGTCAGCCTTCATTCAGCTCGTTGTTGTGAAATTTGGCAATGTTCACTCCCGCCTGAGAGTATATGGCATAATATTCTGGGAAACACATCTTATAGTTTACAGACTTTCAGATTACACAAAAAGAATTGTACGAATAATAAGCAAATCCAACCACGCGATTCTTGTAAGTCACTCTTTATAATCTAAGAATTTTACCATTACCTTGTCTCCTGATTTACGAATCAGTAGTTTGTGTCAAAAATGACTTACTTAAGGGCGGGAAATATTTTCAGCAAACGCCGATGTCTATAAGTATAACACACGACGCAGTAATCATATTCACCACGGTGGTAGTTATCAACAGCTCACTACAAAAAATTCACATACAATTCGTGTACATTACTCTACAACACTTTGCCAGAAGACATTAAACGATTAAATTCAATAGAAACGTTTAAGTCCCAAGTAAAATCTTTTCTGCTGTATAACTGTTTCTATACAATTCGAGACTACACCGTGCATCAAAAAGGAAAGTAGAATTAAGTTTAACAATGATAGTTAATGTAATTATTTATCATTTGACTGTATAATTCTAAAGAACCTGTAACAAGTATTGTAGCACAGTTCTGGGTTGATGGCCCCCATCTCGATATCAGGTTTTTCGTCCAGTTTCCCTGATCCTTGAGCAAATGCTGAGATGGTCCCTTGTTTTGCTTCTGGACATAAATGTAACTTCATTATTTGTGCACGTCTTCTGAATTTCAGTGGGAAATATAGTTATTCAAATTATCGTTTTTCATATTATCGCGGCAAAAAGTATTATTCTTTCATGAAGAACATGAGGGTTCAGGGCAGGAATTATAGCTATTTTACCTTTGAAAATACATTTTATTATATAGGAGCGAATATTTTGTCAACAAAACTCGAAAAAAACTCTCTTTTCTGTATTCAAATTCGACTAGAATATGGTTTAGGATAGAGACCACAGAATTATGAAAACGTGCACAAAATTCACTTCTCCCCATAGCTCATCACACGCAGTTTTTTAACTGTTTTTGACGTAAATAAAAAAAAAAAACACCCTAGTTGTAAATTGAAACTCGGAATGTTCACAATGTGTACATGGGACTTCAAGAGTCTGAGTCTCTAACGTCCATGTAGGATTTTTCAAGAGTCATAAGCCAAAGACCCATTAGAAAATGTCTATTATAAAAATGTGATCATGTGTTTTGATGAGAAGCAACACATACACGAAGAAAATCATGCATTCATTCTCTGTTGATCCCACTGTATATTTGATATTTGTAACTTTAATGATTAGTTATTCAGAAGTTCATTGAACTACTCACTTAAATTGATCATGATCAGTGTCAGCTTTCGGTTGAAGTTTTGATTCCTGGCTTATTGTCTTCATTTGGTTGGTGTATTGTGTGCATGTGTAAGTGTTTTACTAGAAGTTTGTACATCATTTGTTTCGCAAAACAGTTTCATTTAAGGAAGCCAAATGTTTGCTTGTTTAGGCCATCTATTAAAAACACGGTTTATTATTTTATGTCCTTCATGTTTAATTGCCTATACTGGGAAATTACTAAAATATTCTTGTCTTTCGACTGGAGTTTGGTATATGTATTTTGTAGCATCGTAGCATGTGTAACTGCTACCGTAATACAGTTTCCAGTT
>JAHLJT010005288.1:0-13469 GCA_031308135.1 Acheta domesticus | reverse complement strand
TTTTTTGTTGAATAATTTTAGATTGACCAAGGGAAATTGATTGCCAATTATTATCCAAGGAACAATCAAAATTAAAACGTTATTTTATCTCGTGTGGCACAGCGAAAAATGTAATAATACAAATACGGCATAAAAAATCTCATGTTTTCGAGTTCTTACATTAACTAACAGAAAGACTATATGGTGAACAAAGCACGTTGTGACAATCTTATGAGAGCTACTTACATATGACTTGCAGAATAGAGTGTAATAGGAGTTACCGGAGAAGCATAAAGTTTTCATAGCCGAAACATTCGATGGTGAACGTTAGAAGATAATATCATGTATCACATACCGTCGTAACACGTGACATACAAAAGATGCTGGAGTTATGTTACTTCGTTCCCAGCATGAATTTTCCCCGGAATTGGTTGAAGAAACATGAGAAGATGACAAGAACAGAATAAACAGAAGCTCCTAAGAGGATGGTGTCTTAAAAATTCGTACTCTCTCCTTCAACATTTAAATTTATCATTCTTCTGAAATACAAGTATTTTACACACTTCCAAACCTATATTAATATATTTAGAAATAAAAATCCTAAATCCACTTATAAAAAATAAATTCTTACGCAATGTAGTATCCTATCAACATAGTCCCCAGAAAATCGCATTTAAAAGAGTTAAAACTCAGCCGAGCACAGTTAAAACTAAATAAATAAAATAAATATATAAATCCTACCTCTAAAGCATAAGCAAGACCTGTGATGTGCATTTAAAAACATTCCATTTAAACAAGGCGTTTCTGAAAGTCGCACAGCCGCTGGGCTGGAAAATTTAAAAAAGTCAATATTTCATAAAACGTGAATTGAAAATGTGGAGAATCATTTGGCATTCATTATTATATGCACGGGGAAATTCATTAAACAGATAACGATTATTAGCAACCCGTAGACTTTTTAGGTAAAGTTGGTATTAATAAATGGCAATTACGCTTGAAATATCTCTAATATATGCATCGCCAATGTAATACATGATGTAAAGTATCAAAATGGAATAGGACAAACACCCCCCCCCCAAAAAATCTGGGAATAACATCTTCGATAACCAACAACATTGATCTTTAAATATGATTAAACAACATATTGTTTTGTCAAACAAAAAATAACAACATAATACTGCACAGTGCAGCGTGTTCAATTGTGAAACTCATTCATTTCACCACAACACATTTCTTCCCTTCCCTCCACCAGCGAACGATCGCGTTGGGCGAGGTCGTGGTTGGCGCGGTGACGCGACGGAGCGGGGGCGCGGGCGGGCGCGAGGGCGGGCGGCGTGACGTCACGGGGCAGACGCCTCGTCGGGGGGCGAGGCGAGGCGAGAGCGCCCGCCTTCCCGTCGCGGCCGCGCGGCGCTGTGCCGCACCGCGCCGCGGCGCGCGGCGGCGAAGTCGCGTCGATTGGACGCTTCCTCATTACGGCGCTGGCGGCGAGCCGAGCGCCGCAGCCCCCGCGCCGGCCGCCGCGCCGGCCCACGGCCCCGCGCGGGCCGCCAGCGCCGCCCGCGCGCCAGGCGCGCCAATCCGGATCAAATCGCTATTCCACTGTCATAGTGCCAACAGAGATGGAGTTTTGAAGGATGTAAAGTGCAGTCTGATAAAATCACAAATTGTTGTTGCTGGTGTTAATATCCTTTAATAGGTTTTGAACTGCATTAATATAATTGGATTAGGCCCACCATCAAACTGTTTTAAAATTTGAGTCACGTCAGAATGTTCAGAACAGTCCGATAGACAATACATACAAAAGATATACGCAGTTCCATAATGACTTAAATGTATTACGTAAACACTTTCCAATAATTAATTAACCCAGGGCTTGATTTCTGATGGAACGCGAAGGAACGGCATTCCAGGACCTCCTGAATAATTATTGAAATATTCGCATAAATACATAATTATTTCTATTGCATTAATAAGTATTTGGAATGCGTTCTGGAACCTAAAATTTTATAAATTAAGCACTGAATAAAACATTGACATACTAATAGCAATTTTGAAGAAATATTGCCGTATAAGAGAAACGAGGTAATTTTACTAAATGTTTTCATTACACACAAACATTTGTGCAGGCATTAACGTACGCATTTATTCGTGCTTATTATTTTGGTGAATACGAATTATGTGTAAAAAAATATTATCTGTAGTTTAGGGACAAATCTTATAATAAACTTATATACTACACCAGTGCCAATTCAGTATTTATTGTCGTGAAAAAAATTAGAAAACAAAAAAATATTGTACCAAACTTCGAGAGTTTGGTGGCATAGGTTTTCACTGATTAATCGCTAAAAAATGTGTATTTCTCATTTTTTCATGTAAAAAAATGACGGGAAGTAAAGGTAAAAAGTCGATCTTGTCAAATAAAGACTTGATTACGTGCATTCAATGGTGTATTTCTTAATTTTCCCAGCATCGTGTAAGGTTGAGATACCTACATTGTGAATACGACTCACTTGATCAATTGTTTGATTGATCACGTTTTGAATATTTATGTGTTGTATGTCTCGCAATATGTTTGAAATACGGCCATGATCGGAACATTTTTAACTTGGTCATTGTGACTTGGGCGATTAAACAAAACATCTTCACTAACTTAAATGTGTGAACATAACAATAACGTCGCTTTTAAATAGCATAGCGTCTGCTGTTTGTATTATACCCAAACTTACTTAAGTAATTACACGGTTGATGAATCTCGAATCCGAATAACTGAACAACAAATGTATGTGGGGTAAATAACGTTGAACTATCGAATAATTATTGTGCATGTGTTAATTTTTCGGGTTTAACAATGGTGGAAAACATTTTCTTCTTCCCACAAATTAGTACCGATATTTCAGTAAAATTCAATGTTTTGCACAAATATTATTTCACCTGAACATTCCACATTTTATTTGTTCCATGTTCCAAGAATTTTATTCCCAATCAGGAGATCGGAATACTGTAACAAGCAACTAACATTCGGAACAACGAACATCAATTCCGTTCATAGTGAAGACAGTCGGCAATAGAAACATGTGAATGAAACTGATAGGGCAGTTTACAGGTCACGCATCGGCACCTTTGACAGCGCATTCCGCGCGAGTTATCACCAGCACCCGCTCCATCGTACCCCCATCCCATCCTCGCATTCAAAGCAGCGCATCGTGCGCCTTGGAGGAGCGCGTGCCTTGAACCGAGTGATAGACGCGCTCTGGCGGCGACCGATTGCGGCTATCGGCGCTCGGTGGAGGAATCGACGAAAACCGCCACGTCGCCTTGCGCAACCCACTCGAAAACGGAGGCGCCCTATCGAGAGGTCCGGCCGGAGAGGTTATCGCCTTGCACATCCCGTCAACTGGCCCCGCCTTGGGAGAGGCACTTGTCGCGCGACGAGACAAGTCGTTTGAAGTGAAGAGGCGCTTCCATGGTGCATGTCTTATTGGCACTGAGAAACGATTCACATCTGTCGTTTTGACAGACGCTAGGAGTAGAAATGAAGGAAATTTATATCTCTTGTAATTAAACAGAAGCCATAATTTGCGATCCCTTCTTGAACAATATTTTATACTAACGCATTTCAAATTACTCTGAAAATTAGTACACTTTGGAAATGTATTACAATCAATGTGTAAACATTATTTCTTTCTCTATATGTTCCAACGACAACAAAGCAACATCTGATCGCTTCGTGACTACACTACTTATAAATTGTATGATAATTCATGTATAAGTAAAAGTTACAAATTTGATATTATAATTTAACGTACCTACTACAAATAGTAAAAGAAAGTTTTCGCTATATTGTAGTACCGCTAATTAAATGAAAGAAGTGATGAAGCTTTAATAATTCATAGATCTCTTTTTACATGCGTGCCTTAAATTTGAAACATTCGCAGCGAAAAGTCCTTTTGAGAAGTACAAGAACACACACATTCACTCTCCAAAGAAAATAGTCTAATTACGAACTCTACCACGTACGAACTTCAGCTGTTGCGGAAAATTATATACGGAGACCTTGAGCCAACGCGCGCAACTGCGCAGCTCGTTGCATAACCGGAAGGGGGCGCAGCATTCTCGATTATTTCAGAGACGAAACAAACCACAAAAGCAAAAACAAAGCTAGAAATGCAGAAAAAATACCTAGTTTTCATTTTGTTTCTCTTCATTTGTTTTAAATTCATGTATCATTCCATTTCTTTAGATATTTGGATGTTAGCAATTTTAAGCTTGTTCTGAACAATCTACATTTTTTAGCCTACTTTGTACAGAATTTGTATAAAAACAATAAACAAGGAGAGATTATGTACATAAAACCGTATATCCGCAAAGTGTATGAACGTCTCCGGGAAAAAAGTAAATACTTAATTAACATCTTATGGTAATTTCTATGCAGCTCATTGGCGCTATTATATTTTGTTGTTTATCGTCATTAGCATGATTAGAATTTTATAGAGCATACGCAGTTGATGGTTTTTAAATCGATAGTGTGGACGAGGTGAAATGACACACAAGAATGTCACTATTAATATCGTCGGTAGGTAGTTGAATTTTTCTTAATACTACCTTCGTTTCAGAAAGAAAATAGATAAAAATAACTTTTCTTTGAATAGGAGTGCTCGTATGCATCGTGCTCGTACAACTTACAGGTTTTGACTTTACGTACGGCGGACTGTTAAGCTGTGAAGTTAATGCTGTTAAGAGTGTTTTTTTTCGTTTATCACTGGTTGCGTTTCCTCGACTTAACAGTACAGCATTACGAAAAAGAAATCATCGACTTAGAAAAAAACTTTTCGCACCTACGAAAAATCCACCAACTCACTCTAATCGTAACTTATTTTTTTCTAAACATTCACAACTTTCCGAGCCGCGCGCTGAGCCGAAACTCGCCTCCCCCTATCCCCCCGGCAGCGCAGCGCAGCGCAGGCGGACGTGAGGCGTCGCGCTCCGCTTGGCGTCGGCCGTCAACCGAGAGAGGGCGGCGTGAGAGAGGGAGAGGGAGGGGAAGGGGGAGGGAGGGCAAAAAGCGCGCGTCAATGTCGACTTCGCGCCGCCCAATCGCGCTTTTTTTACGCCGCGCGCGCCGCCGCCGGCGCCGGCGCCTTCCGCCTCGCGCGGGCGCTGAACTCGGGACCCCAGCGCGCCCGCTACTGCCTGTGGACGGCCCAGCCCACGCGATTGATGGGGATCCTGGGGTCCCGTTGCCCGCTTCTGAACGTGAGGGCATTTCAGTAAGCATTTGCAGCAAGCATGGTCGAAAATGTTAATAAAATAGACCTGTCGTGTTTTTTTTTTGTTTTGTTTTTTTCTAATAGAACGGTTCATTTCTGTGGAAGAAAAATGTACGAGGTAAAGAAATTCTGAAAAACTGGCAAAAATCTGCGGTCATTTACATAAAATCTATGTCCGTAGTCTCTCACTATAGTGGCATTGGAAGCAGTGGCCACCGTATATGACTCTATGAATTTCCAGTTAAAAAGGCAACTTATGCTGTGTCATTTTCCAGTTCTCACCCTACTCCACAATTACCTACAAAAACCATGAATAATGTTCCCACTTAGTAACATGTCGAATAGCAAACAAACAAACAAACAAACAGAACAAACAAAAACAAAAAACAAAAACAAAAAAACAAAAAAACGTATTCCTGTCCCGTTTCCATGATAATTTTTAAAATCCCATTCTCACTAATCTTTCGTATTTCCTTTTCCCAGCATACATACGGGTAATCGTGTTACGTTGAAAGACTTATCTATATTAATATCGCCAAAGGTCTCTTTGAATAAATTTGCAAAATAAGTTCACAAGGATTTTTATGTTAACGCCTGAGACTACTATTCAATACAATATACTTTGTATACATTTTACAACATTTTACGTTTTCTTGTGAACATGTTGTAATGGGAAATGGGGTTATTAAAATGAGAAATAACATTACTCGTTAATTTACCTCCAATACTAGCCTTGTCGAAAATACAGAGGGAAAAGGAAAGAAAACGAACACTTCTGCCTCTTTAGTATAATTATTAATATCATTAGACCGACGTACAGCAAATAACAGACTCAGTTCAAAACCTTGAAAAGCGAGCGGTTCGCCGAGGTTTACAACCTGCCGTGTTCGTTACTTGTGTTATTAGCAACATGTACTTCATACCTCTACTAATCTATCTTCTTACACGAAAAAATCTTATAAAGAAATACCATTTCCTAGATGACGCATTCACCTTCTTTAGCTCCAGCACATCTGTTTCTAATAAATCATTTTCTTAAAAGAAGACGGACTTCAAATCCTTACCGGACGCCATCCGTTAAGTGGCTTGACGTTCTTTAAGTCAATACAACAATGCAATACTACGAAAAAATAAGTAACAAAATAATAGATTCTACTTAGGAGCTATTCGTGAGCCCCAGTAAACTCCCCACGAACACAGACGCTTCCGATGCACGCGGCGCGAAGCGCGGGCGGGATCGCCGCCCTCCGAGAGGCGCAGTCAGAGAAGGAGAAACAAACGCGCGCTTTTTCCGGGAAGCGCCGCGCGGCGCCGCGGCGAGCCTCACAGGCGCGCGACGGACGCTGTCGGCGGCGCCCGATGCAGCAGCAAAAACGCGCGGCGCCAACCGCCCCCGCCTCCCGAGGGACAGAGGGCGCCCTTTCACGCGCCAGTGCGCCCGGCGCCGCCCCTCCCCACCGCCATCGCCGCCGCTCTCGCCACCCCGTCATCGCCGCAGCAGCCGGCGCCGCCGCCGCGCCGTCGCCAACTCCATAGCCGGGCGCATCATCTGATTTAGCCTTTAGTCCTGCAAGTGTAGTGCATGTTTGTAGTAATACCCTGAAAGGTGGTATTCCCCTCCCCTGGTCTGCATCCATCCGGCTTGCAGGATTTTCTCCTTCAGATCTCGCTCAGAGGGGTAACGTCACATCTGGGGGCAAATTCTAATGCTCCCAGCAGGTTTCCCACATATGTGTAAGTCTAAAGCCCGGCACCTGCAAACTTGTCTGGCCCCCGACAATAAGTGTAAGAGTTTTATTGGACATTTTTGGATTTGGCATCCTACGGACGCCAAAATCCAGCGCCTCCAGATAGATTTGAACCCATAAACTTGGAACATAAGCATTTCTTCCCTGAGATTAAGAGAAGATAGTCGAAGGGGCGAAATCGTAAAGAATGTGTTGATCCAAGAAATATACAATTAAAAATCGGACAGAACCGCCCTGACGGTTGACTCCAATAACGCACTGAAATTACGTTTTAAACTCTGCACAAAGTCAGTCCAAGCCACATACCCACAACAACTTCGTCAACCTCCAATCAGGACGCAATGTGCAATAGAATACTCCCGAAACAGAAATGTTCCTCCAAAATTTATTTCGGCTAACATTACGGCATTGCTTGAATCGATACTACTATCCCAGAGGAAATCTGAGAACTAGAATTGTCTATATTGAAAGTCTTACATTATAAATGTGTCAGATTACGAAATTACTACAAATGAACCTGCGCAACGACTTCTGTATAAAAGGCTGGAACTTCAAATTTCATTCAGCGAGAACTTTCTCAACTACCTGAACTGAAATAAAAATATTAGGGAACCAGCCAAGATGTACAAAATGTACTTCCATGTTGACCTAAAGAAGCTTTCTATCGGGGAAACAGACTCAAAAAAAATTCAATTATCTTTTTATAAATTACACATCTTCTTACAGTATTCATATCATCTACCAAGAAATCATTGTGCAATCAACTAGCAAAAGTACCAAAAGTGCATCATCTGGAAGTTTGTATAGCTCCATTATTCATCGTAAACTACTAGTACTTTTCAATTACGACGCATACAATTGTGATGATTACCTTATTTTCAGACTATTACGGTACGGTATAATTGAATGTTACTATGCTTTAGTAATTGAGTATTTTATTTGCATCGTAAATGTACATTCAGCTAATGCGAAAGCTGATTCATAAAGAAAAGATCACTCCTTTCGTCTCAAGAAGAACGCGTTTCTGAGAATGGTTTCCTCGCAGAGCACAGAGCTATTGGCTTTCTCATTTGGACAACTGCTACTTTTTCTCCTTATTCTTCCATCGGGTGCATGTAGATGCATCCAAAGACAGCAAACATGACCAGATGATTACTTTGTTTGATGATTGAGACAGCTGACGAAGATAAATTGATTATCAAGCAACCTGTTCTTCCAATCGACAACTTTTTCATTTATTTTTTTTTCTCGGATTTCTACGCCTAGATTCCAACCTCCTTTTTTGAAATTCCAGGCAGAGTTGAGTTTCATTTCACGCTTCCTCCTCCATCCCGTCCAAACTATTGGCGTTTCCACAGAGTACCGCGAATATTATCGGCAAGAATATATCAGATACGTGTATAACAAGCATAAATCGATAGGTTAAAACAAACATCAGCGATGGACCACTTACTTTCCTATAACGAGACATTAGTATGGACGCACTTACCCAAGACATTGCTGGTGGGGCGGTGATCACGTTCCGCGAAATATTTTGAAGTACATCCAGTAAATTTATTTAAATTCTTTTTACTGCAGAAATGTCAATATATGTTATAACTATAGCAATTATTCTTTTCAAGAAAAAAATGTTTGCCAACCTTCATTAGTCAAAAAGCCCAAAATGCTTGGAAAGAAATAATGAACATTCGATGAAATTATGATGCCCAGAACTCGCAGATAGATGTACGCGACTCCCGCGACCCTGCATTTTCATACTTACCGAAAAGGACTAATAAGCACATAGCTTCCTAGGCGTACTACTCCAATGGACGAACGACGCCTTTGCTTTACCTGTCGTCGTTTTCTAAATTAGTGGTGAGACTATGTTATTGAATTCATGAGTAATTACGATATTACTTGATATTTTCGTAAACTCCGTTGTGAACTTTTATAAATGAAAAACAATTGTTATGGACTAAATTATTCCGAGTAGGTACACACTTCTTTGAGGACCATACACACACACACACACACACACACACACACACACACACACACACACACACACATAAATTGTACGTGCCCCTGACATGCCATGATATTTAGTACAAGGGTGACGACTCGCGTGGTTGTGGCGTTGGGCGGCGCGGCGCGTGCAACAGCTAGTGGTGGATTGGCCGGCGCGGGGCAACCGCGGCGTCCGTTCGAGGGGAGATAGACGCGGCGCCGCCGCCGATAATCGCGTGCCTGGCTTAGCGCCCTATCTGCGTTCCCAACGCGCGCCATCTGGGCGATCCATGCACTCGCCTCTCGGCCAGAGAGGACGCGCTTGCAGCCGGCGGGAAATCCACAGCGTCATGGTCTTACGCGGCCGCGGGTGAATTGAAAGAAGGCGTTAGGTCACTCAGAATTAAAGAGTTTACTGTCATATTGACATATCTTCACTTCCGTTTTCGTTTTACGTAGCGTGTATTCTTAAGACGCTTCTCCATAATACTGCCAAATATGTGTGTTCAAAATCTGCGTTTGGTATATTAAATGGTACCCCAAAAAACCGTCAAATCCTATCGTAAACAATTAGGCTGGGTATGAAAACATTTACTTCCTGAAAGATTGTGTTGCATGGAGATATGTCACTTTGGAAATCTTCATAAGTCCTTCAATTATCACACTAGCCCGCAGTACCTAACACGTTTCAAATAGCAGAGTTCTTCGAACCAGCATATTGTTCATAACGCTCACCTCAGCCAAAGTGTAAGGTGAAGGTATTCTTAGTTCAATAAATTCACTAACTCAGTTCCGTCAAACAGAGACAATTTATTTGAATTCCGGTCCCTAGAAGTAAGTCTCGAATACAAACAACTCACTATTGAACTACTTAATTTTCTTCTCTGCGTCCACCAATTTTATGCTTAAACTATTGATGCTCACTTTTCGCACCCAAAATACACTCAATTCAAAAATTCTAATAAATTTTCACAAGTTCTAAATATAATCTTACGATACTTTCCGTAAACTCTGCTCATCATTCAGCTCAATGAATTAAAATAGTCTCATCAACAAACATCATTAAATGATGAAGAGATGAGGAAAGCAAATTTTGCTTTCTTAATCTCTAAATCAATGGAACTTTTCAAAATACAACAGACACTTTCATAACTATCTGACAATCACGCAATAATTGACCATTAACTTAAACAATTCCTAAAATATAAAAAATTACCAACGTAACACAAAAATTGTCAATATTTGAATGGGGATTGTAAAAAAAAATGCAGTTACAACATACACGAGTATATTTAAGGGTTTATTACAGTGCCAGTGAATTCAATTTTGTATACCCAAATACTAGAATTTGTGAAAATTTGTATTCCTTGTATAAGAATTTAATAACAATTTACTCAATTTTAAAGTAAAAAAATGTTACTCTCTTGTTTAACATTAAACACATTATTGTCAAACAAGATTCCCTACGAACAAACAAAATATGTACGAAGTTGAAGAGATATTACACATATATTTCAAAACGCATCAACTGTCCATCAAACAATTTAATTTAATCATACTCCAAACACATTTTTACCACATGACGCAGCTTCTTCTACTAAGTCCCATTATAATACTAAACATCATTTAAGTGAGCGAACAAATAAGCGAAATGCAATGAAACAGCAATAAATCTCATCTTCGTGTACATAAGCACACGAAGCCGTTGACTCATGGCTTAGCTACCTTCGAGAGATGAGCCCGAGTGGCGCTTCGCACCTCAGAGCGGCGTCCTCCGATTCCATTCCGCTCGTCCGCGAGTAACGAGCCTCCGCCACCGGCGCTGCCTCCGCTGCCGCCGCCGCCACCGCATTCAATAGCGTCTGCGTGAATGACCGCCCGGCGCGAGCCCATCGACCGCTAACAAGTGCGAAATGCGCGCCTCCCGCGACAAAGCGCGCGGGCCCGCGGACTAATTAACCTGCGCGCGAAAGCGATGCCCGCCTCGCCCCTCCTCCCCCCGCCTTGCTCGGCCCCATCCTACTCGGCCTCCACGATCATCGCGGCTCACACGCAACACTCACCGTGCTGGATACTCCGATTGTCATGAAATTTTACCAGCTTGTTCAGCACCTTTCAAAACCCCTATATAAAAATTTTTAAGTGCTATAGAGTATTAGAAATAGTGTTTTTAGGCGTTTTGTACCAGGACCTTTCGTGACCTCCGCGCTTCCCGCAGCGGGGCAGCCGTTGCTTCGGCAGCGCCTGGAACGTTACGCGACGTCTATCAACCGGTGTCAGATTTCTAAGCGCATGTGATTTGTTGTACATTTATTTATTTACGTATTTATTATTTCATAAGCCTTGTCTAAGTTTTAAATCCTTAAATCCTATCATACATATGTATAAATAATGTGAGTATGCATTTAATAGTTGCTCTCGAATCACTCCTGTATGTGCTCTTTTCCTATTCGTCCTTCTGAAAGTGCAATGTTAACACTCGTTTTTGTCACCCCTCCTGCCCTCCGAAGCAGCTGAGACCCTGCGGACAGATAGCGACGAGAGCGGCGGCCGGCGTGTGAGTATCGGTTGCAGATCCAGCGGCGATCAGCAATTTCCTCTCTTCCACAGGCGGTGAGGTCACGAAAGGTCTCAATACTAATTGTCGCAAAACCACTACTTGCAATACTCCATAGCACGTAAAAATTTGTATGTATGGGTTTTGAAAGATACTGAACAAGCTGGTAAAATTTCATGTCAATCCGAGTATCCAGCACGGTGAGTGTTGCGTGTCAGTGCATCAACTGATGTCACTGCAGTCCCTCTGACCGGGAGGTCCTAGGTTCGAATCCCGACAGCGGCAGGATTTTCGACACTGGCTTTACAGTTAAGTCGAGTTCAGTCACTGTCTGAAGGAGAATTCTAGCGGCCGGCTGCTCTGATCGGTAGTTTTCCGTGTTTTTTCCGATTAACACCAGACGAATGCCGGAGCATGCCTAACAAACGGGCCACGGACCACGCGCGGTCTTTCCTTTCTCTTCCTAGTCCTATCCTCACCCCTTACACACTCACACACCCTAACATGCACTACACTACTACACATGCCGGGAGACCAGTCGGGAGCTTAGAGCTTGTCCCGGCTGGGGCGGTGCCCCGCTGGTGGGAGATACTTGGTTAATGGAGAATACCCCGCTAGTCGACGGTAGATCGGCGCCGGATCTCGCCATCCAGCGGGGAAAAGATCATCGCCACCTCCCCAAGAAACCACGCACTACACTTATGGGACTAATGATTTCTGTAGTTGACGCGTCCGGAATCACGATCAATGAATCAAACCACAATCATCGCCGCCCGTAACTGCCTTCTCTGACGGCGCCGCCGAGCGCATGGCCCGCCTCATCGACATAGCGATGACCTGACCTGACCTTTCTCTCAAGGAAATGTTGTGTAAACCTAAAATTCATAGACCTAATCTCCATGGTATTGCACCGGGTTAGGTAGCTCGACATCAACTGATGTCACTGCAGTCACTCTGACCGAGAGGTGCTAGGGTTCGAGTTCCGATGGTGGCAGGAATTTTCGACATTAGCTGCTTAACTAGGTCTGGAGGAGAATTAGAGTCACAGGGTGATCGCTGGTTGTCGGTGGTTTATCCTATCAACAACAAGCGAATACCCTAACAAGTGAGCCATGGACCGCGCGCGATCATTCATTCCGCTTCCTTGTCCTATCCTCACCCGTTACTTACAAACATACATACATACACTACCACACATGTCGGGACACCAGTTGGGAGCTTACAGCATGTCCCAGCTGGGGCGGTGCCCCGTTGGTGCGAGATATCTAGTTGGGGAAAACCCTTGCAAGCCGATGTATAGGTTGGCACACACTCACCATCCAGCATGGAAGATCATCGCTACCTCTCATGACATGCATGGAAACATGCACTAACGTATAGAATTACGGACCTTAGGCGTTGATATGTCCAGAAACATCAATAAATATTGCACTAACTTGCATACAAATATTTCTGAACAAAAGAAATTATTATTTTTTTTATCAAATTCTTTCAGTCCCCAGCGTGTCCCTTACGAAGAGATTTTACTGAATAACATACACATTTACATTTCCTGATCGCTGGCCGAATGTAGAAGAGCATGTCGATATCCTAAGTAACATACATATCTACAAATCATGTTTAAAATCTGTAGCTGTCCGAATGAACACTGGTGATGCAATCATGATGATGTGCAGAGGCGTATCTACGGTATGGCAGACATGGCACGTGCCATGGGCGCCACCCACAAGGGCGCTATTTAGAGTATACCTGCTAAAACAAATAACAATAACCCTAATTTGAACTATCCTGACAGGGCGCAAATTTTATGCTTGCCATGGGCGCCTGAATACCTAGATACGCCTCTGATGATGTCTGTTTTTACTGCACCGAGCGCTTGTTACATTCGCAAGCCAGCAACTGCTGCAGGCAGCCGAGGGAAGGGCC
>JAHLJT010005287.1:0-22514 GCA_031308135.1 Acheta domesticus | reverse complement strand
CAAATCCCGAGACAAACTGGAGAAAGGAAACACAAATGAGATCCCGTGAAATGACGGCTTTTGAAACGTGTTCAGTTTTCTCAAAAGAAACCATTAATACTTGATAGAACCGGATTAGGAATAACATTGATGCAAGTACAAGAAAGCCTTTTTCATGATAATATCATGTCATAAAATTGCGATTATCATATTACGGTACGTCAAAATATTACTTAGATTTTAATAAAATTAATTCGCTGGCTTTGCTTTGTAATGTAATACATGGCAAATTGATGACATGATTTTGTTATATCAAACACGCCGAATGATGACTTGGGTTTTGTTATATCAAACAGACCGTCTGGGGTGAGTCACAGAAAAATATTGTAGTCTTTATTCTCTTTTTCACTTAAATATGTTCTAATTGGTTTTATATTTCGGGTGCAGGGGTACACGCTCGTAATGAAAAAAGATGCGGTGAGGTTTATTTCTTTCTTACTACAAGAAATTGCATTGTATTGATTTCCGTCATAAAATGAGAACAGGCTTATATGTTATTTCCTCTGTCGCAATAACAAATCAAATTAGGGACTATGAAACACCCAACACTGGAGAACCTTTCCTGGTCTTCAAAGCCATGAGTAGAATTTTTCAGAATATAAATAAAAAGAAATTAAAGTTCACTTTAGAGAGCAAGTAAAATCTTGCGAAACTGAAGTCAAGATATATTATGTTAAGTGCGAGAGAAACTAGTATTATTTTTTTATATTTTGAAGTCCATAGTAGCTGATGGTAAAGCAGCAGTATAATAAGTGCTACCATTTTATAAATGTGTCGGTCGCGCATGGTTTTGGCCTCGGCGTACGACGCCACGGATGCCGGGGAAATCGTCACAGGGCGGCCGGAAGAATTGCCAGAGGGAAGGTGGCTTTTCGCTATAGGAAAGTTTAAATCAGTGGTGTGAAGGTCTCCTACTGGTGGCAATGGCACGCCTCTCGCACCGTGGCAATACCTTGAGCTTCTCTGCGCCACTAGCGTCAGGAGAGGAAACTATTAGTAACCCCAAACGTTTACAATAGTGATGGCATTATCTCTTGCGGATTATGAACTGCGTGGAGAGGCGATTTCGTCGTGGCACTCGTGCCATGGACTCCCGCTCGTGGCATCGACCTTGACAACACAGGTTTAAATTGTACTCATGTTAAAGTAGATGTTGGAGCATCTCACCATTGGCTCTGATGCATGTCTTGACACCTAAACAAGTTCTGGTTCACTCGGTAAAGACTGGCTGTGTGGGTATTGCAAATATCTGTTCCTGTATATTGTGCCGTAATTCTGCCATGTGGGGATTTGTTTCGTGTATGAAATCATTCAGGAGTCCCCAAAGAAAGAAATCGCGTGGAGGACAGATCAGGGGAGCACGCAGGTCACAAACCACGTGTGATAATTCTCTCTCCATAAACGGATAATAAACCCTTAAGGAAACTGAAGGAGTGTGTGCGGGTTGCGGAGCCATGTTAAAAAATGACCGCAATTACGCTCTTCATTTGTCAACATTTTGAAGAAAGGCTCCAAGATACGATGCACAGAGCGGTTTGACACATTTACGTACGTGTCGTCACAAACACTTCTTGTTTGAGAGAACTTCGAGCGACCCATCACAATTCGACAATTCAGTAAGACTGGAAAGCATGCCTTTTGCAGGGCGAGACCTTGAGCGGCGTTCCCAGGGGAGTTCAGCGCGCCTTTCCCCGGAGATTGAGGGCCCGTCGGCCGAGCGAAATTTTCACTCACGTCACCCTAATAAAATAGTCGCGCTGTATATTCATGCCATCAGAACCTTCTTAGAGACTTTGAGAGACGACAGATCTAATAAGTAAACACTGTAAAAAGGAAAATTTCATTTAATACTTGTTAAAGTGCAATGCGAACCTATATTAAAATATTTGAAATGATTATGGTGACGATTTTCAAGGAGCCATTGTAATAGAGTATCTAGTACACAATACATGGAACCATCACAGTTAATACATGTTTTCTCTTATTTAATAAAAAAAACAGATTAACATTTTTTAACGGGCCTTATTGCTAGAATGTACATTTTTGGTCAATGGATGCTTCCTTTTTCATGAAATATTAAAAAATACTGAATTACAAAATTTCATCTTTTTGAAGTTCATATTACAAACCTAGTCTTGGATTTTGTGGTACATCGCCCACCGACTGAAAATCTCCTGAAGAGCGTTTACGTTAGGAGCAGCGAGTAGCACGCTCTCCATCGGTGGCTCGCCGGCTCCATGACTGCGGCTGCGGCTGGAGTACCGGAGTGGGAGCGCCGTGCCGTGAGGAAGCCCCTCTCACTCCAGCCATATAATTACCCAGAATACGTCTCGCTTCATCCGGCGCGTGTGTGTCTATATTTTCAGAAGAGATTGAAAATACGGGGATAAAAAAGTCCCCTAAACAGTATGCCAAGTCTATTATATGTATTTAGAAGCGCACGTCGGGCCAATCTATCATCCCTTATCTGTGGTTAGTGGAGGGGCGCGAGAGGCGGGCGACGGGTAAGAAAGGGCGGTCCCGGCGCGCCTGCGACGCCGCCGCTGCCGCCGCCGCCGCCGCCGCCTCCGCCGCGCCCCTCCCGTGCTCACCGCCGTCCTCTGTCTGTCCCGCGCAATTACTAGGCGACCTGCTTCTTTTGATTTGTTTACGAGGAGGCGAGCTCCTGATTGCATTCATATTCATGGGCACCCCGTGCAAATAGACGGCCCTGTTCCGCAGACTGCAGTTTGGCCAGGAGCACACTGGTGTCCAACTTCGCCTAGCGATGCATCCTGCAGAGCGGTCGATGACAGGGGGTGGGTGCGGCGAATGCTTAAGTATTTTCTTCTTTTTTCCTTTCTTTTCTTCTGAGGCGTGTTGTAGGTAATCGCACATAGCGTGGCAGTCTCATGGAAAAACATCGACACAGGAAGACATTTTCAAACTGTCAAAATACAATTGCTATTTCTTTACTTTGATCAATAACTCGTCTCGACAGTGATAAAATACTTCTTTGACATGGACCAGAACATTAAAGAGGTTCACTTCTTTGAAATTAAAACTGTTGCAGTAATTGACTTTGTTAATTTGAAAATATTGGTACACTTGAAGTTGAATTATTATTATTAATAATACGGCATCCTAGGTGTCCAGAAACAATAACATATGCCATTCGTGAAATAAAACATATTTTTAATATATTGTGTAAACAATTAAGGTCGATATATTTCTCACAATCCGACTTCGCCCAATACATCTTGTGCTGCTTTCTTACTAATATTACTAACGTTAAAAAGGATTCAGAAATATGGTATTATTGATCAATGTAACCGTCAAAACCATATTATTAATATTTTAATATTATAGTTTGGTCATATAAAATGTGGTTCAAAAGTTAATATTTGCACGTAATACAATTTTTTTGCACGTATTAACAATTTTTTTTATTTTCATTCATTGTAAACCTTTACTTTTATCAACTTATATTTAAAGTACTTGAGTAAATTATATTAAGAGTGTTAATTATCTTAGCGAATTCAAAACCATCGTCACATTCCTTCGTAATTCGAAAAGGAAATCGTGATCGATGAATCAATATCAAACCATCTTGAAGTTGCAGTCATGCATACATAGTACGTACAAGTATGAATCTCCACTTCCATTCCAAATAATCTGCGTCTCTCCTCGAAGAGAAAGCCAACGCCTAGCGCCCAGCCCGCTGGCCAGGACTGCACGCAAGAGAGCCTCTCTAACCGCGCTCCATGTGGAGCCAAGCGGCGCCGAGCACCTCGCCAAGCCTTCATGTGTCTGGTTCTTCCCGCAGAGCGTAAAGGGCAGTAAGGGCCCGCCACCGCCCGGGAGGCCCCGCGCCGCCCCGCCCTCGGCCCGCCCGCCACGCGCCGCGCGCCGCGCTCCACGCGCCGCACCCGCGCGCTCTGCCCCGCCCGCCCCGCCCGCCGCCGCACCCTGCGACAGGTCAGCGCTCGCGCCCTCCGTCCGCCGCCGCCTCCTCCGCTGCCGCCGCCCCCGCCGCCCCTGCCCCACCCCCGCCCCCGCTCACGCCTACGCCGCCTCTTCACTAACTGGCCTGGCTCTTGGACGCGGCTCACTGCTCACTGGAGGGGATATCACGCCCACTCTAGGGCGGACGAGGCAACGATAGGGAGGCCAGTTTCAACCGGAACATTCTTCGCTTCAATAAATTGAAAACAATTCTTACTTTTGAGGAGTATTCCTCAAAATATTGTCAGAACTTTGACGTATTTCTTTTTTCTGCGTTGCAGTATTTTCAAACTTTAATGTTTCATTACAAAAGAAACGTATCGGTATGTTTGAGAGATAAAGGATGCCTCTTACGTGAAATAAATCAACAAAAAAATTAGAAAGTACGATATAAATATAAATATTACATAACCTGCAAATATTATATAAAACTCAAAAATATTTTGATAAAATATATATTTAAATTATATTTTTGGTGATTCCTCGGTATCTGCATGAAGACTTTTTCTTGTGTTTAAGATTTTTTTTACAATTTTTACTAAAGAAAGAATTTCTGTCTTTATACATGGCAAAACATGTCCTAAAAGATAAAACAACTTTCATATACGCTGGAACATTATTCGTATTTCCATATAATATTAAACCCAGACGATCGTCGAAAAAATTAATTTGAAAGTTACTCGCGTAACACGTCAACATAGTTTATCGAATTGCTATTTCCATATAAAAACAAAGTCTTAATTCTAAAAAAAAAAACGTCTCTATGTCTTACGACTGGTTTCCCCTTCTATTGCCTGTTTCGCCCAAAAAAACAACGACGGTACATTGGGTGACGGTTTGTCCAGTTCCAAAAAGCCAAAATGAAGGAAAATGTGTACAGAATAAGTTCACTGTCTTGTCACGCAACTTTGCCGGGCTGCAGAAAGAAATATTTTTAATATTTTTTCATAAAGAGTAAAATAATGTTGATTGAAAATTCCATACGTTTTTAAAGAATTTATGTTCTCTTTAGTTACTTACTTTTTCAAATATTTTGGGACAGTAACACAAAATAGTCAAATACGCATTCTTCAGCCGTATTATTTAGTTCAAATTGTGAATTAAAATGTATTGATAGCTGAGGTTTACAACTGGAATATATCACGTATTTGATTTTAAATCAATTTTTCGTTCATTTTGGTTTGCTTACCCTTAATAACTGCTACAACTCACAGCTTTTCAGTTGCTGGGTGCGGTGGCTGTCTCCTAAAATCTAATTTAGAATGGTGTCCATAAAGGTGGTCGGATTAAATGAGACTGTGGAAGTAAATATATTACTAACTTGTTGAAAACAACTCTTGAAACTTTGTAGTTGCTGCAAATAAAAACACATCCTGTGTATCTAACTCATTTCCTCATTTCCAGGGTGTATGCTGCACTAATTTTTTGTGTGAAATTTAATTTTCTGTCGTAAAAGGATAGCTTCCATCGCGTGATGTGGTCTTCAAACACCGAGGCAGCCTTGTCCGCATTCCTCCGAATGTTTTATTTTAAATGTTTCAGTATAGGAAAAAAAATTAAGTGAAAAGATGCAATTGCATTTCTCGAATATAGTAGTAGTCTGAGAAGTGAATGCGTTAGTAGTACTTATTGTTTCTGGAAGTATTGTAATATTTGCATCTGCATAAAGCAAGAGTTTTCAATATTCCTCGAGAATGAGTAACCAATTGACTCACTGCTATCACACTTAGGCGCAGTTAAGTAATATTTTAGAATGTTTACTTTCCTAATTGCACTTACATGAGATCTTTTGATATTTTAGAAGAATGGTAATTAAATATCGTAGATGTGTAATGAAACTGATATTAAGTATAAAGTTAAATTAAGAAATGTTAATACATTTCTTTACTTAAGATCCTTAATACCATTCTCATAAAGAAATGCTGATAAAATTGTTATGAATATTATTACTAAGTAAGTATAGTAGTAAACTGATAAGTTGGATGATTCACGTCTTTACAATATGTCGTTTTCTTCAAAGTGAACTTTAGTGTACAAGTGTTTCAGTTTTCATTCGACTAACAGATTCTTATTGATTATATACAACTGTCGGATTTCTTTTTCCTCAGAAATAAAAATTATAAAAATACAGGTAATTATCAATTTTTTCTTACATACAAATACATGGAAAGAAATAAAACATTATCTAGGACTCTCTTCTCTATATCGATTTCAGAATTCTGGTTGCTGCTTTCTTTTCAGACACGATGCTCTTGAATTTTACCTGCGAAGTACTCAAATGAATAAACAACATTTCGGCAAGACGGCAACTCACGCAAAGCCGAGAAAACTCACTCAAACAAAGTTTATTACTGTCAATTCGGCTGCTAATATGGTAAATTTACTCAGTTCTGCGTTGTGAAACCACATAGCTAACATTGCATTGTCTCATTTATTGGATTAAATAATTGAGAGAAACATTGCGAAAATGCGGTAATGGCTGCCTCATCTCCCTTCCCCATCACGCCAGCGCCATCCTACATACTCCCTCGCCGGCACTAATCGTCACATGCTTGTCGTGGTGAGCGGCGGGCGCGGCGGTGTCGGCGGGCGGTGCGGTGCCGCGAGGCGCCTGGCCTGCCTGCTGAGCCCGGACGGCGCTGCCGCGCTGCGGTCACTCTGCCTACCGCTGCCCAAGGGCAGCGACCTGGCGGCCCCATGCTGCGGCTCCAACAACCTCAATTACCCGTCCCTGGTGCCCATGCTCAAAAAAAGGCCGCCTGTGACACGGGCTACGTCATCGAGACGCGCTTCGCGGGACGCGGCGACCGCCCGGCCGACGGTGAGTGCGCGCGCGAGTGGGGTCTGGGGAAGTGAGAAGGAAGATTACAGTGGAAGACTGACGTTGGGGGTAATTGGGGAGATCATGAGTGCAATATGCGAGTTGGGTTAGTTATAGAGATTGCTGTTGGAATCAAAGAGCGAGCAGGAAGAAATATGGTGAGTTAAGCGCAGTAAACGCGCAAGCTTTGGAATGGCAAGAAAGGTTTGTATCTATATGAGCAAATGAACTGATTGGAGAGATTATGATGTGTGAGTCAACAAGTGAGGCATGAACTATTCAAAAAACTTGCCATTGCTAGAAAAGCGAGTTGTATTTGTCAGAGAGGTACAGTATAAATCAATACCTTTAGAGAACGAATTGGAAGAATTGGAGAGTTTGACGTGATAGTGATGGACCACTTGGATGGTTGGATTGGATATGAAGGTAAAGAGGAACTAAAAAATGTAGAGAGTTAATATCGAAACTTACACAAGGTTTTTGAGCATTCTTCTTGGTTTCTTCTATTCGAATGAAAAAATCATACAAAGCTGTTAGGGCTCATTTTGTGAGAAAAATTTGAAAATGTTTTAAAGCTTCATGTAAGTACCACCACAAGTAACAAATTGGCGGTTTCCGGTGCACGATTACTCACTTTCCTCTTCTTATGAATCTTTCGTGAGGCTCCAAAAGTGAAAATAGTGTCCAAATTTCTCAGGGTCTCGGGATCAGTTAGATCGAGAATATAAGTTTGGAGAAAATAGTCTAGGCATTTTAGGCGCCGGCGTACACCAGAATAGACGCAAGGGTTCAAAGGGATAATTTTTTTTGTCGTAAAACAATTTTTCGAATCAATGACTCATTAATCGTGGATTTTCCACACAGTCTCAGAGAATTAAATTTACTGCCCATGGGAACAAGATATATCCAATTTTCTAATATATTGGTCCCACAATACGAGTTTTTCTGAGGAAAATAGGTCCTCTCCGCTGTCATAAATACTATCTCTTTACTGTATAAGTACTTACTATGCGAGAATGTACAAACAATCTAAATAATAATAACAGATACAAACTCGAATGGATGAAAGAAATGTAATGCAATTATTTATGTATCTTCTCATTATATGTTCCCTCAACATTCATTGTGAAAACCGACATTTAATTGGTTTGACCAAGTTATGAGTATTTTTTTTAGCGAAGGCTTTTGTTTCACCTCAGATTTATAGGTATTGCTTTGGTCTTGACTCATTAAGAGTTACTCTAACTCTTTCTGAGCGGTTCTCACCTTACTATCCTACAGTTTAGGAAATATCTGGTATTACTTAATGTCAATATGTATTCATACATTATCAATTATAATTTGAGCCGAAACGTCCTAGTAAAGCTTTCCCTCTTATCTACGCTTCCCTTCAGAACCAGTAGCTTTGCGCACAGGCGGGCCAGGGGTCCGTGGACCGCTTCCAAATTGTGCGCAGCGGCTCCGTAGCCAAACGTATTATTTATTTCCTAACATGAGCATTCTTTATTTCGTCTTTTTAAGCTGCTAATTTTGGCAAGTGACCTCCTCCAACCACTGACAATCCTATAGATGGTTTGAAAATAATTCGATTATATTTATTACTGTATCACGAAAATTGTAATTCCATTCTCTTTGTAGTGCGTTTTTTATTTGCTAGTAAATGATATCGTATGTAAATAGAAAATCAATGCAAAGGGACCTAGAGGAACTCCAGTAGACCGGAGCTAAAGTTTGATCTCGTGACGAGGAATAGAAGATTCTTCCTAAAACCGGAATAAGGCTCAGATTGCGGAAGTTTCTAAGGCCAGCGAGGTACTAGATATGTGATTTCGAATTCCTGTGTCCGTCATAAATTTCCTTTTCCACAGACCACCTACCGTAACCTTCCCTCAGACGACGCTTCACTTCGAATTTCCGAGTTCAGATGACAAGGCTTCGGCCATCCGCCTTCGCATAAAAATCACCTCGAATCTGTGTAACGCTGATTTCCAACACTTTCTTATGCCAAATAATTTTCGAGAACATACATATGCCTTATAGTCAGATAATTGCCAGCGTCCTGTGGATAATGGCACATTAGTAGGATGAAGTCCGAAATAAACCCTTGATCGTCATTCGTACAGCTTTATCCACACTGACTGGTTAATGTGCGGGTTAATCGGCTTCTCCTAACGTCAGACATATTTAGGTCTTTCAGTAGGTCCATCATTGTTTGGCAACAAAACTGAGAGGGGGTGACTGTAGGTGCAGTGTCCATCTAAGTTGATAAAAAATTGCATTTAGGCTGAATTTAAATTTTATGATTATTTTTTGGTTTATAGTTATTTACTTTTCAAATGAGATATTGGGATGATTTGTTTCTATTAGGGGAAAAATAAAGCTAACTTTTGAATATAGGTCATAGGCCTCGTGTGTGTGAGAGAGACCGTGGGAGGCCGAAAGTACAGTATGATGAGCGCCCTCTGATGTGCGCCTGTTGTCGTTGCAGCGCAGCGCGCGCACCTGCCGCGGCGCTCAATTGCAGTAGCAGCAGCAGCAACAGCGCCGCCGTCGCGGCCACGCGCGCCACCAGGCGCCCGTCGCCAACGCCATCCCGGGGCTGTCCAACAGCGTGGTGTCGGCCGACGCCGGCGGGACCGGCTCCGACGTGGACGACGACGTCGACGCCGGCCTCGAGCCCTGCCGCACACGCGCCACGCTCGCCTGAATGTGGACGCCCGTCGATGGCGCTCCGCTCCTCAGCCCGCCGCAGCCCCGCCCCCGCCCCACCCCGCCCCCGCTCCCCCGACTTCTACTCGCCCTTCCGTCTTCTGCCCTGGAGCGGTCGTGACGGCCGCCCGCGGCGCGCCCCGCCGCCGCCGCCGCCACCGCCGCTGCTACAGTAGATACACCACCACGCGGGGGTCGTCGGACAAGTTCATGAACTGGACATTATCAAGGACACTTGTCACAGTGTAAGGGTTCTAGGATATCGAAATGTTTTGAAATGTCCTTGTCCTTTTGTCGGATCAATCAATGATGTGAATGTCTCTCTACCGTTTGGATGCTCGACATTACCGAGAATTACCGATGGATTTTGTCATTTATGTGAGCTTTAGTTTGGTGTATGAATCATTAAAGCGTGAGATGTAGAATATGTGAAATAGATTTACTTAAAGAGCGCTATGCTCTTAAGCGTCTTAAACATTGCTAATTGCTACTGGTTGAGCTAAAATTTGGACCAGCTGTAGCTACTTTTGTGTACCTTGTGCTCTTCGTTGCAACATATGTTTAATCACAAGCTAACCGACTGAGTCGGGACGAGATGGAGATGAATGTTTACGTCAACAATAATGCAATGGATTACATCATCATAGAGATTTATGTGGAACCATATGTAGGAATACTGATCAAACCTTATGGTACTGATTTAAAGTTGTTACCATATTTATTATTATGAACTTAGTATTTATGGTAATTATGAATGTAAATTAGTCGTTCAATTTGGTATTTCCCATAAAATAAGATTTCTGAAAATCAACTAATTGTATCTCTGCATCCTTTTGTGTCCCTATTGCTTTTGTCTATGTATATCCCGTTCTAAAATCCTCTTTTACTGATTCATGAACTTAGGCGTTGACAAACCTTTCTATTTCGCTTTTAGACACAGTCCTCGTAAACCGATCGAAGACTCGACCATTTAAAAACGGCGATATTTATTGCTTTTCTGTTGTACATCCTGATGATGTTTGGCAACACTGGCTATTGCAACGCTCTATGCGGCAGGCAGATGACTCACGTAGTTAAATATCCAAGTGAAGAAAGTGTTGTGTGTTGGATTGTGTGCGGTAATTACAGTATTATGAGTGTTTACGAATTAGTTGTTAGACATGTCCAACAAAAAGAGTTCAATGCTTCTAGATGTCGATGATTCTGCCATCAAGAGTAAATTGCTTCTTTCCGGTAGGTGTAACGTATTTCGCATGATGTAGATATCCGGCTTTCTTGTTTTGAAAACACATTGGTAAAGAAAATCACATTACGCGATTTTTGTTGAATGACAATCTGAATTTGTTATTATCGAGTTTTTAAGTAACTACTACTAATCATTTCTCAGAAAACTAATAGAATCGATGAAATATAGATTTAGGTACGTATCGAATTGATGTTTTTTGGAAGATTCGTAGTAAATCTTAAACTTTTGGGTTTGTAATTGAACAGGAGAACTCGCCAGATAGTCTGCCAGACGATTTTGAAAGTTTATTACCGCTACTTGAAGGAGCTCGTTCAAAGGGAGAAGTTCCATGGAAATGGGTGCAACCCACACAAGGTAGGAGAATGACAGTTGTTGTTATTCTTATCGCATAAATGGGGTTCTGATATAATCTGAAAATGATCATAATATCATTAACAGGAATGTGTCTCAAGACACATTTACCAGATGGAAAGAAAGTGTTTATTAATGTTTGCCAAACATCTGAGATTCCTGATCCTCATAATGTGGATGAAGAGATGTTACTGAAGATGTACGCTTCATTGGATGATGACACTCCGGACATGGGCATACGAATACCTCTCAGTATTGGAGATTGTCATGAGAATTAGACAAAAGTAGTTGAGAATTTTCTTGGTAACAGAAACTGACTATTTTACTTTCATGAAAATATTTAATTGTTAATTGAGAGACAAGTAAAACCACTGTTTTCTCCACATGCATTACACTTTCCTATGACAATTTGTGATTTCAGTCATGATTAATTGAAGCGTTTTCCTTTTAGAACCCACTCTCTATCATAAAAATTACTTTTTTGCACTTAACTAAGTTTATAAGGTTAGTTGTTGGTTATCCGGCGTCTTCCCATCAAAGATGTAACTGTGCAGATTGTTCATGTCAACATGTGGACTTTAGCAGAATTTGATCTTTTGTAAAATTTTCACAAATGGAATGAGCTGGTTTTGATAGCTTCCTCAATTTTAAGCACTTGTTTTGCATTTGCTGGTAAGATGGGTTATGGAATAAGGCATAGGTTGCGGAATGTCTTTAGCATCTATTACATTACTGTTTGGTAACAACCTACATATTTTAATCATATCAAACTGCCATCCATGTATGTAGCAGGTACGTATCTCAAGGTAGAAGAACAATGAATGTTGGTCACAAGTAGTGAAGTTTTGAAGTATACTAATTAGTACATATGTAATATATGTAGCACATTTGTTATGTGTTACTAGACATTTATTAATAATTGTTATCATTGAATCAGGATCTGACGTGGTAGTCACATTTTATTTAATTTTTTAATTTCCCTTAAATCGTGATAATGTTGATAATAGCTATTGTTGCATTAACATGGGTCAGAATATTTCCTTTAGATGCAAGAGTGTTTTGAAACATCTGAAAGGCTGTTATAGTTACTGTGTTCTTTAATATTGCTTGTTGGCCATTAATCATTGCAGTTCATATTTCCTTAGTAGATTGCAGAAAGTGGAGAAGTTGTCTCTACTTATAACTGCTAAGTAAGACAATAGAACATTTTATTTAGTGTGACTTAATTAACATGACAGTAATGACTTGAACAAAATGAGAAGCCAGTATAATAATTTTGGTCGTATTTCATGTATGAGTATACATGGAATTAATAAGGCTTCAGGAGTTCAAGAACAGTATATGGGGTTACAATGAGGTTAGATCACTGTATTTAAGATGTTTGTATTTTTAAATTTCTTTGGGGATGGCAGGACTGATGTCCACAGTTCTATAGATAAAGCAGGGTATTTCAGAAAATAAGATGCAATACTTGAGGTCGTCTTCATGAATAATAGCTTCTGTGACTCACAAATTCTTGGTTATTTAGTGAATTAAATGCTTACATTACGCCTAGTAAATACAGAACATTAAAAATAAATGTTAACATTTGAATTCAGTGTGACTTCACAGCATTGATATATTTGTCTATCGATTTAGCTTAAGATGCAGTGGGTAATAGAAGTTGGGAGACTCTGTGATCATTCAGCAGAATTGTCATTGAAATTCATTGCATTTGAGAAGATCCACTGATGAGATGACAAAATCCCATGCCAAATTTCTAAGGCCTTCCCATGACATCTGTAAAACCTGAGTGGTTACTGTTATCCTTCAAATTTTTGGTCACAATTAAAATATGCAAGACGTTTCTCCATAATAAAAAATCACAAATTAGTTAAAAATAACATTAGTTTAAGCCAAAATGGGGTTTTCATGATGCACTCTCCAAAAGATACATATCCAAGCCCGTAACAGGATTCAAGCATGTGATCCAGTGAATGAAAAAAACTAAATTGATACATCATGATCGTCTAGAGCTATGCTGTCTTTACCAGTAATTTATCTCTTCATATTTTGCATTTCATGGATATGATCAGAACACAATTTGTAACTTCTCTCCGATCATTTTGCATCTAGTCTGTCATGGTAATGAATTGTAATATCTAGTTTTCAAAACTATTTACTTGCTACTGGAAAGTAGTAATTATTTATAGAATTCAAATCTAGATTGCTTAATTACATTTAGCACCTAATTCTTTAAAATTGTTTACACATTGGATTTCAGTTTATAATAGATGCTCTAAGCAGCTTTGAAACTGAAGGACAACTTTTCAATACTGTACTGCACATATGCTATGCCAAATAACAAATCAGTTTGGCTAATTTTTATTTTATAATTTTTTAAGGATATGATAAGCATTGATTCATTGTTTGATAAACTGAAAGTGGATCAAAAGAATTGGTAAAACGTAGAAAGAATATTGCGATATAATTCTACCTTAGTGGAACAAATATGGAGAACTTATATCTTGATGGTGAGCTGATTGCACATTGATCAATATGATTGATCAATATCAAAGGGTTAAAATTAAACTTGCAGTGAGCTGATTGCACTGGTGTCTTTAATGAACCAACCAACCAAGGGATATTTTTATGCAAATCTACTTAAATGGATACAGTAAAAAGGAGTGTAATTTTCTCTCCATCTGACTTTATTTTTTGTTGGTTTGACTGTTTCTAAGTGTATTTGTTAATCTTATTTATCATATATTTCTGGGTTCTATGGTTTATTCTCTCTTCTGAATTATTAGAAAGGAAGTATTTAAATGCAATGAATTTAAGTGAATTTCTGAATTATGTAAACATAATTCCCTTGAGTGTCAGATAATATTGTACACTTATTGCAATTGTTATGCAACGCAGTACTTTTTTTGTTTGTAATGTGACAGATTTTGAACGTACTAGAGATCTCAAACTTGCTTCTAATATACCGTGTGTCTCCAAGGAAGATATTTGTTCGGAAGTGTAACATTACATGAGCATTACATGAAGTGCTACATTATATGAATGAAAATCTAATTGAAGGTATGAAAAACTAGAAATTGAAGATTTTTTATCTGTAGTGAAATGTGATATAAGACTATAAATAAATAAATAGTAAGATTTTGAAGATTATATGGAAATGTAGAAATTCTGTCATGAAAAGAAAACTGAAGTTCTGATATGATATTGGAAGTTCCTAAACTTGAAATGTATATTCCAAGAGAAATATTAATATATTAATATTATATATAAATTATTAATATATTAATATTATATATAAATTATTAATATATTAATATTATATATAAATTATTAATATATTAATATTATATATAAATTATTAATATATTAATATTATATATAAATTATTAATATATTAATATTATATATAAATTATTAATATATTAATATTATATATAAATTATTAATATATTAATATTATATATAAATTATTAATATATTAATATTATATATAAATATTATATTTGTTTCTGAATTTTGTTGTGAAGCTGCAAGAATATAACCTTTGAAAAGTAAGTGATGCTGATGACATTTTGCTCTGAAGAGTGACGGTTTTGAACAAATCAATCAATATTATAAATAATAGGTGATGATTCCAGTCATAAGTCAAAAATTACAAGATCCTCTTCAGTATCAGAAACTAAGAGTTTGAAACGTCTGTCGTTGAAATATAATTTTTGACGGAAATCATTGCCTGTTATTTATTGTATATTTCCAGTAATCCTTGAATTTTTTTCAATCAATCATATTCCACTTTGTCCAGTTACTCTGCATCACTTTTTCATGGTTTAGATGTGGGTGGTTCAAGCCTTATGCCAAAAGTTGATTTTAAATTAGAGAATTGTAACAAGTATTTTTTTAAATTATAGGTTGTATTTTCTTTGTGTTATGTAACTGCCTTTTACTTTCTAATTGATTGGTTGTTTTGGGTTTTGATTCGTTAATGTATTTTTGCGAAAATTGTTGATGTTAAAATCAAAGAGATTAAAAATATTAGGGAAAATTGATTTTTAATTGGAAAATTTCGTTGATTATCAATCAATTGGTCCATTGCAAAAATGTCCACTCTTGGAAACGTATATTAGTACAAAAGTCCATTTCATTAGTGGTCCAATACTACTAATTTATTTAAATTTCCATTGTCATAATGTCCACCTTTGTAACGTCCATTATAATAAAATGTTCACTCAAATTGACATAAAAAGAATTACAAAAAGTTATGTTTCATTGACAATAACGTATGGCAACTTAAGAAAATGCTATTTACAGAATAAGATATCTGTATTCACAAACATAAATCGAAGAACAATTTTCGTTTGATACGTTTCATAATTGTTGAGACTCAACTGATTCTTTTCATGTGTAATGAATAGAAGGAAGAAATGAGGAATAGAAAGAAGTTAGACAGGGATTGCTAGTGCGGCCTGCATCTTCTTCTTAAGTCCTGTGCTTTTATGACTGTTTTGACTTTTTCGCATACTACGTACATACTATAGATAGTTACGTAATGTTAAAGCGACAAACGGTTATTATCCTGCAGAAAAAATCGTAATGAAGATCCCTGACACAGAAAAAGAAAATAATTTTTGTTCTTATATGTAGTATATTACTTCCCCTAACACTTGTATTCAGAATCGACTTTCGTGCATCCTTCATACCCAAAATTGGTTTATGGCAAAACGTCTGTTTGTCAGTTCTGTGAACTACACTAGAGGCTAAACCATTAGCAGGATATTCACGAAAATTGATTTTTCCCAATCGATCTGATAAATTACACGGTCCTCTTGGATTTGAAACCGATGTTTTAATTTGGGATACTTTACATGAAGTCTCCAGGACATTTTCAGTCCCCTCCCCCTCAGAAATGAATCCAAATTGCTTGATTAAACTTTAGATAGAGTAAAGGACACTCTAAAAATTGCACAGGATATGTTTCGTTGAAATATTTGAATTTTCGAAAATTGCAAAAGTTCAAAATTATTTTCGGCGTCTTCCTACAACTAGAGTATTGAAGATGGAAATATTTCCTCTGAATAAAATGTGCTTTTAAAAATTAGATCTTTAAATGAGGACGTGTAATCTTTTTCAAAATATGAATAGCGTTCGCACAATTTTGTGTGAAATATGATGAATATTAAAAAAAAACAACTGAAAAGCAAGATGTTCTCAAAACCGGTTCCAAATGTTTTCTTTAAACTTTTTGTGTAAATAGTGCTACTGCAGTGAATAAGAAGACAAACGTCGTTTTGATGTATTCTTTAGATTTTTGAAAAATTGCAAAATTTTAATTTTCTTTATGTAGGTGTGTCACATTACTTTAGCACCTGCAATTTTTCAACGGTTGAAGTTATTGCAATGCAGTTTTCCCAGAAGTGCATGAGGGAGTGGGGCTAGTTTATACATATACTTATTTCTATTTTATCAATTGTATTTTACGAGATATTGAGGTAACTTTTCTTCAAAAGGAACTACACATATATTTTTAGTCTTATCATGACGAACGTAAAAAGACAAACCCAATGATATCAATGTTGTCGTATGTTAGGTAAGCATTTCTGAGTAATTTTGATTTTTGCAACTCTGTGTTTAATGGATATTGTAACGTCCCGAGCGCTTGTTAGCAGGGAGAGCGCCGCGTGACCTCGGGCGGTAGACTGTTACATTGAAAATATCCGTTAAATACGAGACGCAAAAAATCAATATTCCTCTAAAAATGCTTATCTAACGTATGACAATATGAATATCATTGGATTTGTCTTTTTACGCTCGTCATGATAGACTAAAACATATGTATAGTTCCATTTGAAAAAAACGAAGTTACCTCAGTATCTCTAAAAATACAAGTGATAAAATGGAAACTAATACATATATCAGTTAGCCCCATTCCCTCAAGCACTTCCGTGAAATGTGCATTGCAATAACTTACTATTTAAAAATTACAGGATGTGCTCTGACACACACACACACACACACACACACACACATATATATATATATATATATATATATATATATATATATATATATATATACACAGGGTGAGTCACGTAACTTTAGCACCTCCTGTAACTTTTGAACGGTTAAAGATATTGCAATGCAGTTTTCACGGAAGTGAATGAGGGAATGGGGCTAATTGATATGTGTATTGATTTCTCTTTTATCACTTGTATTTTACGAGATATTTGAGGTAGCTTTGTTTTTTCAAATGGGACTATACATATTTTTTCAGTATATCATTACAAGCGTAAAAAGACGAATCCAAAGATATAAATATTGTTATATGTTAGATAAGCATTTTTTGAGTAATTGTGATTTTTTTGCGACTAGTGTTTAACGGATATTTTCATTGTAACTGTCAGCCCCACAAGGTCACACAGCGCTCCCTCAGCAAACGCGGGGTCGGGAAAGGGAAGGGATTTTAGTACTTGAGGATACGAAAAATATGCACAAAACTGTTGCATTTTTTCCTGAACTCTCCTTTCCATGCTGATCCATTTTCAGATATTTTGTGTTTCTCAGGGATTGAAAATACGATTTATCTTTAGTAGTATTTATTGAAATAAGATTATTTCTATCCCTAAGTTATTTTTATATTCTTATTAACATTGAAATTGTTTGCTCAAAATACGCAATATTTTTGTACAGTTTTAATTATTTATTCTTATTGTGTTTTGTTTCAAGATCCCATTAATACGTGTCTTATGAAATCCCATTAAATGGAGTTGAAGTTATAAACAATTTATTACGATACAAACTTATGACAAATCCTTATTTTCCATCCTTTAATTCCTTCAATCAAAGAAAGTCGAAAATCTGAAAATGCAGAAGGATGGAAAGCACAGTTCAGTGAAAAACTGCAATGGTTTTGTGAATATTTGGAATATGCTTCGTCTCTTCA
This sequence comes from Acheta domesticus, assembly GCA_031308135.1. Classification (NCBI taxonomy): domain Eukaryota; kingdom Metazoa; phylum Arthropoda; class Insecta; order Orthoptera; family Gryllidae; genus Acheta; species Acheta domesticus. The sequence goes on along the minus strand of JAHLJT010005287.1, from coordinate 4,424 downwards.
CATTTCCCTTCCCTTGCCTGGGCGCGCGTTGCTGGTGGAGCGCTGTGTGACCTTGTGTGGTGGACTATTCAAAATGTCCGTTAAATCCCAGTCGCAAAAATCAAAATTAATCAAAAAAATGCTTATCTAACATATGACAATATGTACATCATTGAATTCGTCTTTTACGCTCGTCATAGTGGACTGAAAAATATATATAGTTCCATTTGAAAAAACAAAGTTACCTAAAAATCTCGTAAAATACAAGTGATAAAATAGAAATTAATGCACGTATCTATTAGCCCCTTCCCCTCATGCACTTCCGTGAAAACTGCATTGCAATAACTTCAACCATTCAAAAGTTACAGGAGGTGCTAAAGTTACGTGACTCACCCTGTATGTATATATATATATATATATATATATATATATATATATATATAGAGAGAGAGAGAGAGAGAGAGAGAGAGAGAGAGAGAGAGAGGTAAATTCTGACACCGTGTGATCGATCTCCATGAAACTTGGCACTTCTACGTGGTTTTTTCATCCAGAAGGTTTATGTTCTGTTAATTTTGTTGCAACTCCCCTACATGGCGATGCAGAACAAATTGCGCTTCATTTTAATTCAATATTACTTCAAACTGCGCTTTATCTGGGCTTCATTGTTGCTGAGCGTTGCCGCGAGACGCAGGGCGAGGCCCAGGAGAATCGAATCTCAGGCGCGCGCGCGAGAGAGAGAGGGAGAGAGACGGGGGATGAGATTATCTAATAGATATAGTTAATTATGAAAAATAAGTCTATGTTATTATTTCGGGGGACAAAATTAAAATTTAGTATATTTCCGAGAAACCTTGCAAGGAGTCATCCATAAATTACCGAACCCGCAATTTATGGACCCCGGAGGGAGGGGGTCTGAGGCAGCGTTACGCTGGGTTACATAGGGGTTCAAACGCATGTTACTGGTGCGTTACAAGGGGAGAGGGAGTATTGAAAATACTCGAAATTTGCGTTAGGTAATTGATGGACGGCCCCCAAGTATTTCACATTCTGATTTCTCTTAGGGCAAGCCTTATTGGCCCACATTATAAATTTTCCCAGGCCAAATAATACGCATTTCCAATACAGGAACTTTTAGTAGAAAGTAAGGAGAGAAATAGAGCTAGACATGGGGCAATTCATTTCTATGGTTAATTTTATATCATAAGAGAAGTACAGATTTAGATCGAATTACACAAATGTTTTGTTTTTTCAGATTTCTCTCACTTCGTTCATATATTTATATAGTAGTTTTTAATTATTGTATTGTATATACACGCGCTTCATATAAATTTCTGATGAGTTTCTCGAAAACTCTTCTTTTTTCTCTCTTCTGTAATATTCTTGAAGTCTTACTTTCAGTCAACTATTAGCTGATAAAAAAATGAGAAACGCTGACAAACTGGATTAGGCAGCAATAGGTAGTAGCTAGGAAGAGGATGGGACAAAACCGAAAAAAGTAGCCTGTGACTAAAGAGACTTGGAAACTAGGTGGTATGAGAAGAGCATATTCTATTCTATATTGCCATTAGTTTTTATTTGTTTGCTCCATTGTGTCACAAGTTGTCAAAATACACGGACAAACACGACATCGTCGATATCTCAATCACTATGGTTAATTCGTCCATGTACCTTGGGCCCACACTTTCCGTCTGGATCTGCGTGCTGTTTTCGGGTCGCACACGTGTAGGCGAACTATCTTTCCCTGACGTTTTTTCCTTCGCCTACTCAGCGCATGTTTACGGGACCTTCGTCTTGTCATCTTACTAGCCGAGAACAGTTTAAATAGTCTACATTCTCTCATTCTTTCTGATCTATGTTTCCTCTTCCTTCATTCTCACCTATTTACAGAATTCGACTTGCTTTTTTCTTTCCCCGGTAATTTTTTTTCTGATCAAATATATTCATTTCTTTTGTAAATAATAACAATTTACATTTTTCTGGAGTGTTTTCTATGCTTCTGCAATGCAGATTTTTCCTGGAAAACATTTTTTTCAAACCAACTTTTGAGTGCTTATTGCGGGCGTAGCCATTCAGAATATATCCAAGTAGTTTATTATTAGACAAATTATGCCTACAACATTGTTATTAAGTAGCTATTTTTCGACGTTTGGCCTCCCCGAAACACACACACATTAATGTGAGCCATTCCACGTCAAATCGCACAAGAGTTGACACGACATTTTTAAAAGTACGATTTTTTTTTCTGAAGTCTGGATATCAAAAATAGAGACACGTATTTTTTTATTTGGGCCTGAAAATTGATTATTTGTGTAGTTATGGCTATATTAAATTTTGGAATTTACAGGGTACTTCACAAAATAAGATCAATTATTCTCTCCGAATGTACTAAATATAAAATTTCTGGGTTTGTGTCATTTAATAGTTTGAAATGTGTATTTTATTCCTCTGTAAATACATTTTTCAAAAATATTTTTTTATTTTAAAAATTTATTTTTTTGTTCAAAAAAGTAAAATGTCTATATAAACTCGATGAGATAAAAATTTGAAAAAATATAGGCGTGTTCCTTGTTTAATTCTATATAAAATACAACAAGAAAAAAAGTGGGGCACTCCACACATACAGTTCTAAAGAAAATCAATTGTAAGTATGAAGGCGCGCTCTGCCTACCCATGCACTAACGAATTGTGTTCGGCCAGTCTTTGATGCAAGTGCTGAAGAACCTAAACAAGGAAGGACCGTCTACCTGAAAGGGTTTCAAAGAGTTATTAGTATTTCAGATGTTCATCTCTGCCCCCAGAATGTATGACCTTGTATTTGACATACATATTTTTGTGGGTAACATCGTGGGTGACTTGTGGGTCACCTATGTTCTTATGGGTGAGAGAGAAACGAATTGAAATACGAGCCATTACTACGGTCAATCTCACTTGAAATTGACACGACTATTTAAAAAAAATTAAATGACACGAATATATGGCATTCATCCAGGACATCAAAAAAAGAAGCACGTGTTTTTTTATTTACCCTGAAATTGTTTATTTGTGTAGTTTTGCCTTTATTTAATTTTGAAATTCACGCGTACTTTGCAAATTATGATTAACTGACGCTCTGAATGCGCTTGCCATAAAAATTACTGGTTTGTTTCGTTTAATTTTTTTTGATATGTTTATTTTATTCATCTGTAAATTACTTTCTCAAAAAATTAATATTTCATTAAAAAATTGTAATTATTTTTAAAAAACAAAAATTTCTTTATGAACTCTCTCAGATTAAATTTGAAAAAAATAGGCATAATTTCTTGTTCAATTTCTACAAAAGAAAAAAAGTGGGCACTCAACACGAATAAATAAAAAATCAATTGTAATTATGGTATTCGGGCGCGTGGTTCCTGCCCCTGCACTAACGAATTTGTGTTCGATCAGTCTTGGATACTAATGTCGACGAACAATAAAAAGAATGGCCCTCTGCCTGATTTGGGTTTCAAGAAACAAATCATATGTTCTCTCTTTCCCCAGAAGGGATGGGTGACAGCAAAACGAATGCTTTTCCTCGTGTCAGCGAAACGAATTTTACTGCGAGTCCCTTTGCGTCCTAGGGACGGGGTGCCCTCCTGACCTTGCTCGTGAAGTACAATCGACCACTTGTCAAGGGACATGGTAAAATTTTCTCAACATTAATCGCAATACGCAATACTTATAAAGACAAGAGTGCTAGTATTTGTTCTGTGAATCGTGTGTACACTGTGCAACATGAGTGGCGATCAGCGTATGAGACAAATGTTTCAATCCATTTTAACTTTCTGATCACGATTTTTAAAAAAGAAAATCTCCAAGACGCGTAAACCACGATTTGCTGGTGAATTTACAGGAGTCATTAGATTGGCGAATTTGTGATTCATTTCGGAAGAAAGGGAATCGGCTTTCAAAACGGCCTTTTCTTAATGAAGATAGCATCGAGATCAGTGGCTCCCGTGGCATTAACGAAAGTAGCGGAACGTCCAGTGAAAAAAGTGGAAATCAAGGAAGTGACAATTTAAGCTCTTCAGATAGTTCGTCAAGTGTCTGCGAAATGAATAAAGAGAAGATAAACATGAGTTTAATTGCAATAGGAGAAACCCCCGCCAGAAAGAAAATTGAAACAAAATGGCATCCCCATGAGAAATTTTAGAAAGTACAAAGTGCCAACACAGATAAATTTTTTCACATTGAAGATCCTTCGACGTCCATCGAAAAGTCAGACAAAGATACTATTTAGTAACTTATCGATTACTTTACTCAACAGATGACATGACGTTGAAAATTTTAAGTTTGACATTTTTGAGAGTTGGGCATACAATAAATTAAACGACTTTTTGCAGCAACAGAACGCATGATAGTGTCTAAAACGTTGGCTGAAGAAATGGAATTTTGTCCTAGAACTAAGTAAATTCGGTAGGGCATAAAAC
>JAHLJT010005285.1:69979-142287 GCA_031308135.1 Acheta domesticus | reverse complement strand
ATTTCGCTTCCCCAAGAAGCAAAAAACTTTTGAAGAGCGCGGAATCGTCATCCCCGAGCAACTCCCTTAGCGAGTGCCCAGGCCATGTCTTCGTCGGTGCCTAAAATATTTCTGCAGTTCAGGAGGACGGTGTTCCACAGACAGAACCGTCCCGCATGAGTCACATACGGGAGGAGTTTCTCCTCGAAGGAGGAAACCGTGGGAAAAATGGCAGTGTCCAATTCGAAGACGAGTTAAAATTACTTCCTCACGCCTAGAGGAGCGAGATGAGGAACGCCAGGGAATTACAGAGTTCTTTATCCCACTTAGTTTAAAATTGGTATTGTGCCACTCTGTTTTTGCCACGCTCTAAACAGAGATCGTTTCAAGTAAGCCTTAACATCGGACAATGGCACAGCAGGAACGTCGATACGAGTATTACGAGTAGCGACTTCGCCGCCAGGTCGGCCAGCTCATTCCCTGTGATTCCCACATGGCCTGGAACCCAACTAAGAACCAGGTCATAGTTGCGGGACATGAGACTATGAATCAGGTTTTGAACTGATTTTGTCAGGTAGTCTGACGAAGGCCGGGAGACAGCCTGAAGAGAACTGAGAGAATCAGAACAGAGAACTACTCGCTGCAGCGTCGTTGACTCGATGTACATTAGGGCTTTGAGTATTGCATACATTTCAGCAGTGAATGTACTGCACTGTGAATGAAGACGATATGATTTGGTGGCCCAGATGCAATGAAAACTACACGCCACTGCGTCATTGTGCGATGACCCGTCCGTGTACAAGAATAGATGATCCGGATAGGCTTCCCTCATATCCTGAAACTGCTTCTGGTAAACCAGAGGACTAGTATTTTGTTTGGGAGATTGGAGAGTCTGAGGTCAATATGGGGGGGGAAGGAGTTTCCAGGGGGAATCAGGTCATTTGGGGGTTTCACAGGAGTGGGAAGATCGACATTAAGTCCCCGCAAAAGATTTCGCAATCGAATGCCTGGGGGCTGGGGGTAGCGATGTTCGAAGAATATAAGAAGATTCATATTTTGGGCGAGTGATTATTCGGCGACAAGGATGATTAAAGAGTCCTGACACTTTAGCACCATAAGACGCTAATAGAATATCTCGCCTTATTTTTAAGGATGGCTCCCCAGCGTCAGCTAGAATGCACTCGATTCGGCTGGTGCGATACGCGCCTGTTGAGAGGCGAATACCTGCGTGGTGTATGCTGTTGATAGGTCGAAGGGTGGAAGGAGCTGCAGAACCATACACTTCACTACCGTAATCCAATGCTGAGCGAATGAGTGCTCTGTATAACCGCAGTAGGGTAATGCGGTCGGCTCCCCATGAAGTGCCACTAAGCATTCGAAGAAGATTGAGGGGGGAGACGCATCTGGTTTGCAATGTGCGGATATGAGAGCGCCACGTGAGGGACTTGTCAAAAGTCAGCCCCAGAAACCTGGCAGAGTCAGTGAATGGAAGCTGATTTCCTCCCAAGTACAGGATTGGATCGCTATGCAAAGGTATATTCTGCAGAAGTGCACTCCAGTGCATTTAGTAGGTGAGAACTTGAAACCTGTCGACATGCTCCATTCATGCAGCTTGTTGAGCACCAGTTGGAGTTGCCTCTGGATCACACTTATGCTGCTGGATGAACAAAAAATGGCAAAATCATCTACAAACAGCGATGCCTTCACAGGTTCCCTCACGACCGACGCTATACTATTTATGGCTATGGCAAACAGAGTGACACTTAGTACCGAGCCTTGGGGGATGCCGTTTTCAAGGGGGTGACTGTTAGACAGTTTGTCACCGATGCGAACTCTGAAAGATCTGTCCGATAAGAAATTTTGGAGGAATAAGGGGAGCTTCCCCCTGAATCCCCACGAGTGCAAGGTTCGCAGAATGCCATACCTCCAAGTGGTGTCATACGCCTTTTCTATATCGAATAGTACGGCGACAAGGTGTTGTCTCAGAACGAACGAGGTTGAAATTTCCGTTGCCAAAGCGACGAGATGGTCAAGGGTAGACCGGTGTTTCCTGAAACCGCACTGAATTGGTGCCAGTAGGTTTCTGCACTCCAAGGTCCAGACCAAGCGCTGGTTTACCATCCGTTCCAGCACTTTGCAAACGCAGCTGGTGAGAGAGAGAGGTCGGTAGCTCGATGACAGCGACCGATCCTTTCCCTCCTTCAGAGCTGGGATAACTATGGCTTCTCGCCATACAGCAGGGATGGGTGCTCTTCCCAGATGCGATTATAAAGGCGGAGGAGAAATTGCATCGCCACATCAGGAAGATGTTGTAACATTAGGTGTGTATTTCATCAGGACCTGGGGCAGTTTGTCTGGCCAATGCAAGAGCAGAGCGCAATTCCGATATGGAGAAAGGTGTGTTGTAATCTTCACACGCTCTGCAGAAGAAATCCAACGGACGGCTCTCCATCCTTTCTTTGATCAAAAGAAAGTCAGGAGCGTAGTTCGCCGAACTTGACATGGCTTCATAGTGCGCGGCGAGTTCCTCTACAATCATATCTGGAGATGTAATAATTCTCCGTTTTTCAGGAGACCTGGCACCGTATTTGGTAAAGAGTGTCCTCTTATCTGTCGAATTTTTCTCCATACCAGGCGTGGTGGCGTGTGACAATTGAGAGACGAAACGTACGCTCTCCACGATGCATTTTTGCTCTCTAAGATAGTTCTTCTAGCCTTCGCCCTGCATCTTTTATACTCGATTAAGTTATCCACTGTTGGATAGTGTCTGAGACGTGCCAGTGCCTTTTTTCGAGCACTGACCGCTCTCGAGCAGTTCTCATTCCACCACGGAACGAAAGGGTGTCGCGGTTTACCACTTGCCTTCGGAATTGCGATGGAAGCGGCAGCGAGTACAGCGCTATTAAAATGTTCTGTCATTTCATCCACATTTCCGAAGGGACCGTCTGACAGGTTAACATTATTCTGGAATGTCGACCAGTCAGCTCGTCGCACGATCCATTGAGGGGGCCGTGCACAACTACGGCGAAGATGATCAATGTGGACAATCGTGGGGTAATGGTCGCTTCCATAAAGATCTTCTAATATGGTCCACCGCATAGCAGTAGCAAGTGAAGAGCTGCAAAGGGCTACATCAATAGCCGTGCTAGAATTCGTAGCTACGGCAAAATGAGTTGGTTCCCCAGTGTTGAGAATAGCCAAATTCATGGTGTCGATGACTGATTCCAAAATAGCACCTCTTTGACACGTACGAGAGGAACCCCAAAGAGGGCTGTGGGCGTTTACATCACCCACAACCAAGAAAGGTGTGGGCAATTGGTTTATTAGACTTAGAAGGTCATCAGCCGACACCGTTTGTCTTGGGGGAATATAGATATTACATACGGTGAGTGAGAGGGACGGCAGATATACCCGCACACAAACTGTTTTAAGGTCAGTGTGAACAGGGATTTCCGCAGAATGCAGCGAATCCTGGACCAAAGTAGTAACTCCGCCGTGAGCGCGAAGGCCGTCATCGACATCAACCCTATAAGGAGTGAAACCGCGAAAGTGTATGGACCGTGATGGAGAAAGATTCGTTTCCTGTAAGCAGAAAATTGACGGTGTATAACGGGACAATAAGAGTTTTAATTCGTCCCGTCGGAGAGAAAATCCGTTCAGATTCCAGGATAGGAGAGCCGTTGTTTAAAAAGTTAAGAAGATTTCTTCTTTTCCTTTTTTCGCCTCTGCCGCCCGAAGGAGCGAGTGTCCACCCCGGCTGAAGTTTCCTCCGAGGCAGACTCATCCTGACCACTGCTCGACAGGCTGAGAGATCGCTCAGAGCGAGTTTCAGGAGTCGGGGTAGGTGGTCGGAGTTTGGAGGATCTATCGTTTTTCTTGTCCAGGCCAGCAGGCCGTGTGACATCAGCCTTCTTGCGCGGCTGAGAAGTGGATACTTGTTCTGTCTTCGTCTGTGTTGTCTTCTTGGGTTGTGTTTTGTATTTTGTGGGGATTATTATTTTCCCACCTTGCAGAGGCGATGTCTCCTCAGGGAAGTCCACTGGGGATACCTGGCAACAGAAGTTCGCTACTGGGGGAGTAGCAAGGGAAGACTTAATACTCGTCGCTTTGACCGTGTTCGCCAGAGTGCTAGAGAAAGAACGCCTGAGATCCACAGGGTTCTTCACCAGGTATCGGCGTTTCGCTTCCGGAAAAGATACCTTCTCCGTCACCCTAATCCTTTGAATCTCCCTCTCTCTCAGATATGTGGGGCACTTGTTGGAGTTGGCCGCATGGTCTCCTTCACAATTTACACATCGGGCTGGTGATGTACAAGGGTTGGGATCATGCGCGGAATTACCGCACTTTGCGCATGCAGGGCTTACGGCCATGCACCTTTGTTGAGTATGACCGAACCTCTGACACTTAAAGCAGCGCAGGGGATTCGGCACATACTGCCGCACGCGAAGGTTATAATAACCACAGCTAACATACTCTGGGAGAGAAGGGAGATTAACGTCAGGATCAAGGTAGAAGTGGGGATCTCTTTCCCATTCTCCTTCCTCCTGATCCTGTACACCTCCGTTACACCGTAGCTCTTGAAAAAGGAAAGAAGTTCATCCTCGTTTTCAGTCGCAAAGTCTTCATGGTTGACCACTCCCTTACATAGGTTAAGGGTAGGGTGAGTGGTCACTTCCACTTGGAGGCCGGCAATCTGTTCAGTTTTTAAAATCTTTTCTATTTGTTCGTCGGTGCGTGCTTCAAAGAGAATTGTACCATTTCTTTGTCGCACGACCGCTTGAAGCTTTCCAAAACTCTCCTCAATTGCTCGCGCAAGGCGGACCGCACTAACACTTTTGAAAGTTTTTTCAGTTTCCGAGCAAGACATCAACAGAAACCGAGGCTTTCTTGGTTTATCTTCTTCCCGGAGGAAGAAGCTATTTAGATCAACTGTTCTGTCACATCTCCTCTTCCTTGCAGAAGAGGGCAGGGGGGTTGTTGAGTATCCATGAGATGGATATAAATTCATCTCCGTGCTCCCCACCCACCATGGAGTCCAACAAGGGGACACCCCACTGGGGTGCCAGGGCTGACACGAAGATATAGTAGGGGAATGTCACAGCGCTGCACCGCCGTGGATCCCCCGCTCACCCTGGAGTTCAGTGCAAGACCTAGTCCGAGCCGCTTGATCGGGAGTGGGTTAGCTCCCGACCGCCCGTCTAGAAGAGTCCGAGGCCAAAGCGAGTGTATTGACACCTACAAGGAATGTTCCCCAAAAATACGTAGACGTACCCCTTAGTGCAAGCCAAAAAAACATAGCACCAGGACTAGTTGGGAAACAAACAGGTCTCTCAACTGCCAGGACACACATTCCCTCCGACACGGGTCGCCATGCACGGCAAACGCATGGGTGGGCGTTCAGCATACAGAGAAGGCCAGTGAGGAAGAAAAAGGGGTGAAAAGAATATACGTGACATGAAATGAAAAGCAAGACGATGAAAAAATGGAGAAAGGAACACTTGAGAGCCTTCTCTGCATCCCCCCGTCAGGACGTGGACCAACCCACCTCGACGGGGTCCATTTCGAGAATGTGATGTACATTTTTAAAATGCTTCCGCACGTTAGAGATTTTAGAAAACTTTTGTCACAAACCGGACACACGGATTCTATTTCCACAACTTAAATTCAAACCAGCAATTAAACCACTTAACGCCAACTAAAACAATAACCTAATGCTAAAGCAAACACAAACTAAACTAAAAGAAGTTAACTCTAACAATTCTCTAATTTAATAAATGCCAAGCAATATCGCTAAATGCACGGGGCACGGGCGAGAACACGTGGAAGTAAACAAACACAAGCGACCATTCACCAACAAAAGAACGTGGTGAATGGAGCGCAGGCGGAAGTATAATGAATGGGTCTCCCTAGCATGCGTAAAACGACGCTGACATGGAGGAACAGGAATGCACAGAACCGAACGCTGCGGAACGGACTGAACCGGAATCGTCGGCTCGTAATAGTTCTCGAAAGCACCACATTGGCGCTTGAGTCGTGGAAGAAGAAGAATTGTGGTTGGTACTTGCTACAGCAGCCTACGCCGGGGGGGGCGCTCTTCTGCTTGTTGTTGGCGTTGTTTATCTTCTTTGCCTCGTCTTTTCTTCTTGCTTCTCTTCTGTTTTTCTTGCTTCTTTCCTTGCGCTGTGTTCTCGTCTTCTTCTGTGTGCTGCTTCTGCTCCATTCGTTTGCGTTTGCGGGCGGGCTGAGTAGACTATTTTTTTGCCTCAGGACGTGGGTGGTGACGGAAAAGGTTATTTTATTGGTTGTGATTAGATAATTGGTTTTGGAGGTTTTTGAATGGTGTTGATTGATTTTGTTTTAGTAGTCTGATTCATGGTGGTCAGAGTTTTAAGATGTCGCACGGGTAGAGTTTATGTTCGTTAATAGTCGTTTTTGTCAACGTATTGTTTATATTTCTCGAAAAGTGGGGTCAGTGTCGGGTCGTCGAAGATTTTCTTTACTTTGCTCTTTGCGGTTTCATGTATAAATTTGTTAATGTGGATGATTGACTTGCCGCTCTTATGGTGTCGAATGCCACTCCACGTTGAGGACGAAAAGCCTGGCGTATAAAATTGTTCTCTGCCTTTTTGAGGTGATGAAGTTGCGGACGTGCTGTGGCCCATGTCTCACACGCATACGTGCCGGCGCTACGAATGCATGCGTTGTAGATGATAGTCTTAGTCTTGTCTCGTAAGTATGTGCTTCGTATGATTGGGGCGATTCTGGCGATTCTTGAATGCATGTCCTTGGCTGCTTTTGTTATGTGGTCTTTCCAGTTTAGTTTGTTGTCAAATGTCAGTCCTAGCTATTTGATTTTGTTTTCCCAGGGCAGTGGAGTGCCTCGGAGTTGGATTTTTGTTGGAAGATTTCGAAGGTTGTTCCGTTGCCAGCGGTTGAAGAAGATTGTTTTGGTTTTGGAAATGTTAAGAAGTCCGTTGCGTTCACTCCAGTTGGAGAGGTCGTTTGTTGCTTTTTGAAGTCGATTTATGGCGAATTTGGAGTTGGAGTGTTTGGCAGTGAATGCTACGTCGTCAGCAAATAGTCATTCACGCCTGGAGAAGATTAATGAAGATGTTAAAGAGAGTGGGAGACCAGACCGCCCCCTGCGGGACGCCGGCGGAGATTTTCCTGATGGAAGAAGTTTTGTTTTGATATTTGATGCAGAAGGTGCGTCCGGAAAGATAGCTTTTGATTAGGTTACAGATTTTGTGATGTAGAAGAGTTTGGCATTTGACAAGAAGAAGGTGGTGGTGGTTGACTTTGTCAAATGCCTCGGAGAAATCGAAAAAGATAGCGGGGACACTGATTTGTGCAGAGGGCGGTCGAAAGTTCCATAGCGAGGCGGAAAGTTTGAAGGGGGGCAGAAGCGCCCGCGCGTGAAGCCGAATTGCGTGGCGCGCAGTTGGCCGGTGGCAGAGAGATTTGAAAGGATATAGCGTAAAGTTATGCGTTCAAAGATTTTGCCAATTTGAGAAAGAAGACTGATAGGCCGAAAGTTTTGGGGGAAAGATGAGTTTTGCCTGGCTTCGGTATTAAAATGATTGTGGCGTGCTTCCACTGCGCTGGGAAATAGTCCAAGTCGATGCATGCATTCATGATGTTAGTTATAGCGCCGGTCACGTTGCTTGGTAGTTGCTTCATCATTTGGGCATTGGATCTTGTCGGGGCCGCTAGCTTTGTGAAGTTGAAGTTGCTTGAAATCAAGCAACTTCAACTTCTCGTAAGTATGTGCTTCGTATGTGCTTCTCCGAAGACGAGTTACGCGACGAAATCGTCGCGTAACTCGTCTTCGGAGATGATGGGGAGTGGCTGCTCGCCGCTCGGCTGCAACTGGACGGCGGGCGGCGTTTGCCGGACGGCGGTGCTTCCTTGTCGGACGGCAGAGGAGTTTTGATTTTGCCGCTCGTCGGCTAGTCTGTGATTGGCGGAAATGTACGTCGCGTCGTCTGCGGTAGAGTTACGTACGTAAGTTCGTGTGTAAAGAGGAGTGAATCTGACTTCCAGCATGTATGTGAATATTTTTGTTTCTTAGTCGGGTCGTAGGTTTTTTCGTTTGTAGTGGGGTCAATTAATGCCGTAACTGCTGGCGTCGGGTTTTTTCTGTAGTTTCCAGATGTCTTATCGGTCTTTTATGTCTGCTTTTTTAAGGTAATCTTTCCATTGTTGGTTTCTGTAGTCTAGCAGTAGCTGTGGAAGTAATTTTTTATAATGATTTAGTAGTGATTTGTCTATGGGGTCGCGGGTCTGGTAGAATCGTCTTTGCGTTTTACGTTTTTCTTGAATTGTTTTAATTATGTCAATTGGTAGCGTTTGATGATTTGGAATGTTTGTTTTGGTCGTGTTGCGGTCGTAGGCCAGTCGTATTTCTTTAGTGATGGTGGCTAGATTTGCGTCTATGTCCTGGTTCGTATTTAATTGCGTGTAGTTTGTGATTGTCGTCAGGTGGTCGCGAAACGCAGGCCAGTTTGTAGTCGAGTCAGTCCGTTGTGGGTGCTGGTATGGATAGGCGCCGAGATAGAGAGCGAAGAGAATTGGTAAGTGGTCGGAGTGGAGTTCAAATAGTGGTTGTGGAACGGAAGGCGATAGAGAGGTGCTGTGGATGACCGTCAAGAATGTCGTGGGGCACGCCTCGATGTAAGTGCGTGTATCCAGAGGGCGGTGTCATTGTCACGTTTGTTGCGTTGTTTAAGTAGGTCAGTAGCCGCCTGCCAGCGGTGTTGTTGCTGGCACAACCCCACTCTCGTCTTTTCGAGTTCAGGTCTCCTATTATTGTATTTGTCCCAAGTCCTATAAGTGTGTCGAGGACTGTCTTGTATAGTGGCGTCTGGTCGTTTGTAGCAGGAGACGAAAGTTATCGCCCCTGTAGTCGTGCCCAATTCAATGGCGGTAGCTTCGCAGTCGGTAAGAGTAGGGGTAGTTAAATAGGCGTGCGGTAGAGATTTTTAATTAGTATTGCGGTGCCACCACCGTGCGTCGGTCTGTCGTTTCTGTAAGTGTGGTAGCCTGGGATATTGAGTCTGGATTTAGTCTTGAACCAAGTTTCTTGTGTTAGGCATATGTCCACTGAGTAGTCTGTCAGAAATTGTTTCAGTAATTCTTTGTCGGCGGGCGTCGAAAGTGTTCCTCTTGCATTCCAGGAGGCGGTCTTTATGATTTTGTCTTTGATTTGTCGCGTCATTACAGAACGTGGGAGATGATGCTGAAGATGGTTGTGATTTTGGTGAGGATATCGGAGCTTTTAAGTGTCTCAATGATAGTCTTTGCGATTGTCAGAATTTTCTAAATGTTTATGGAGGAGATTAGAGAGAAAAGTTCGCGTAGGTCAGTCAGTGAAGAGTTTGTATTTGCCGGGATGGCCTCCTCTGCCGTCATTGGTACTGTTGCTGCGGGGCTGGGCGGTGGTTGGACCGTCCGTTCTGGGGCACTGGCGGCGGTGGTGGTGGTGGTGGTGGTGGTGGTGGTTTCGCTGACGATGTCTGAGGTTGCCTCTGATTGGGCGGTGGTGGGTTGCGATTGGTCGGGCGATGTGACGTCGCCCGGCGGGTCGGGAGTTTTGTTACCGCCCGGGAGCTCCGGGAACTCACTCGGCGCGGTGACGCGCTGCTGCTGCTCTGCGCCCGCGCGCTCTTGCTGTTGCTGCGCGAGGCTCTTTGAAGCGCGTGAGCTGCGCGGTGCGGAGGGCAACTGCTTCTACGTACGCGGGGCACTCGCGGTTGTTAGCCGCGTATTGCCCTTTGCAATTTAAACACAAAAATTTAACGTTTGCCTTGGACGGGAATTCCGAAGCGAAATGCTCGCCAGCGCACGCCATGCAGTGGATCGGCCTGCAGCACCCTTTGCTGGTGTGGCCGAAACCAAGGCAGCGGCCACATTGCGTTACGTATTGACGCTTTTGGTTCTTCAAAATTAACGGAGTGGCTGCAGAGTGATTTTATTTTCTGTATTGTCCCTATGTTTTTGAAGTCGGTTTCTAGGGAGTAGAGGCCTAGCGGTTCTAAAACCTTCTCCCAAGTGCCTGTTGCCGTAAGTCTTTCGCAGATTTTGCGGCGGAGCTCGTCCAAATGGAACACATCCCTCGCTTCTAAGTCCTCTTTAATATCTATAAGGTCCATCGCGCGAGATAGCCCGCGGATGATATATCGTTGCGCTTTTCCTCCGTGGCCCGGTGATAGAACAACGCGGCGCCCCCGTTTTCAGGGTCTTCGCGGAGGCTCTTTAGCTCTGAGAGCACGGCGTCGTGGTCCTCGACAGAGGAGCAGCGGATGATGAAATTTGGGAGGGCGAAGCTAGCTTGCAATTTGCCTTTGGCTTTCGTGTTTAAATGCTTGAGGAGCTTGCCAGTGTCCTGGCAATGTCAACGTAAATGCACCCAATTGTGCCATTGTGGCGGGTGCGGAGCGGCAGAGCGTGCGGGAGCTGAGGGCGGCCCGCGGGCTTTGGTAGCGCTCGCTCTGGCTTCTCGATGATTTCCGGAGCTGCATTGGCCTGGTTTACGTCGGCTGAGTCACTTTGAAGAGTTTCAAAGGAGTTCCGTAGAGCAAGTGGAGTGGCTTTGGGCTGGATTTCACCCGCCCGAAAGAAATATTTTGGGGTGATAAAGCCGTCTTGTCGATAGTGACAGTCTGTTTTTTTCCCGTTACTCGGTCTTGTGGGGCGGTTGTTGATTTCGTTTTGTTTGGGGTCAAGTGGGTCTGATTATTTGGGTTCGTAATTGATTTGACGGCTCTTTCGAGCTCGTCGCTGGGGTCATTGCTGTAGTCTTTATTAGTAATTTAGTCAAGTTTGGAAGGGGAAGAGAGAGAGGCACTAACAGTGTCTACGCCTTCGCCCTTACCTTTGGGGTGAGTTGATGAGAATGATGATGTGGGTGATGATGTGGCGATGGACATCTTTTTGTGGGTGGCTGCGTTGATGAGAGGGCGTTGCTGTGCAACGCGGACGGGCAGATGGCTAGCAGGGCTTGGCCGTGTTTGCGGCGGCCTCCCCTGGATCTTCATGCTTGAGCCTCACCGACCTCGCATACTCTCGAACGCTAGACTGATCTGCGGGATTTTTTGCTCTTTGTGAATTTTTTGCTCTTTTTGCAGAATCAGAGGTGACGCTCGTGAGATACGGTCAGTGTATTGAGGTCCGTAAGCGGGATTTCGAACGGATAGCAACGTTCGTAGTTAGCGCAAGTAAAACCGTCGCGCGATAGAGACCGGGACGGGTGGAGCAGACAAGCTACTGTCACCACGGCGCCTCGACTAGGAATGCGTGAGTCGTGGAGCACTGTCGGGTGCGTAGACGCTTCTACCCTCCCCCAACAGGCCCGCACTCCGCACGTCTCCCAGAAGCAACGCCAGCGCCCGCCGCCAAACGGCATCAGCAGCGGAACAGGGAACCACCAACGGCGAGAAGCGGTGGACGACGCGGCGCCTACCGAAGGCCCCCTCCCCCCACCGCTTTCCAAGAACTGTGCCCAGCCCGCCCCCCAGTGCAAGACAGCCCCGCCGCCGCATCCGCCCCGGTCTGCGTTACGCGCCGCCACCGACCAAGCGCGGGAGCTACTCCGAGGGCAGGGCGCGACATCGCAGACGCAGATCGAAGAGGTTCATGGCACTTTCACGCGGGAGATTAGGAAAGGGCTCCGAATACGGCACAGTGACGACTATGTACAGCCGCAAACGTCGCCAGAGGAGCAAGCCGCCAGAATTGAACGTTAGATCGCGAAAACCTACCGGATGCAGCGCCGGAAAGCGATGAGAACTATAAACCACAGCCATTCCGACCGCTGCCCCATCACCCGCGACACTTTAGAAGCTTCTACAGTGTACACTTCTCCAGGTATATGGTGAGGTTCACCAAGGAGAATATGCACTATATTCGAGCGTAAACGGCCGCCGAGCGCCTAGCGCGAAGTGCCAACACCGTCCCGGGAAACGATCGCATAACGTATGGGCACCTGCGGCAGGTCGACGCAGAGGCAGCGCTCTTAACGCCGCTCATGAACATCATGCGCAAGGCACGCCGGGGCCTGGGGGACTGGAAGAAGTCCCCAACTATTCTAAAAGCTAAGGGCGCCGAGACTGATTACTCCGGAAACTGATGCCCTATTGCCCTTACTTCCACTCTATACAAGTTATACGCAGGTTTGTGGTCGTCCCTGTTTTCCAAGAGGGTGGAAGAAAATGAGCCGCTGTCAAAAGCATAGAATGGCTTCCGCCCCGTCGATGGCGCGCTAGAGCAAAATTACATGCTCAGCCGCGAGCTCCTGCTAAGCGACATCCGGCACGGGTGCCCACTTAGCGGCACTCCATTTAACCTCGTCATAGACCAGCTCACAAGTTAAGATTTTAATACACCATTTGAAGAGAATAATCTGCGTAAAAGGATATATTCTTACCTTACTGTCGCTACTGTATTGGGCTAAGCGAGCCTTGTCAACCCTTTGTCTCATTCTTCGCCTATATTCAGTTCTACGCGGAATAGTCCCATCCGTGGAAAGGTAGCGTCTGGTTTTTCTATGAATTGTTTATATTTGCTAAGAAATTAAGTCTTACTTTTGGATGTAAGCGATCGTAAGTCACTTCCGGGGAGTTCACCGCAGCGTTCCCCGACGGACGATGGCCCATCGGCCGAGAACAATTTTCCACAATCGCGGTACACACACACACACACAAACACACACAATAGTTGCCCTGTTTTATACATGGCATATATAACAAGAATGTAATAGAAAAAATGAAATTATCATAAAAATGTGGCCATTTGTATTTGTGCAACTAGTGATTCAGATCCATGCCGTTTATGTGTACATTCAGTTCGAAATCTCCCCTTTTCAACAGGTGGAAAGTCGTGAAATCCGAACACGCTTATCAGGACTACGAAGCATTTTCTTCTGTTAGAAATTCAACACATTATGTTTATACTATATTAATTCATTAACAGACTATGTTATATATTCAATGAATGAGGGTAAATCCGAAGTTTTACTGAGGGACAATCCCTCCCCTTGGCTACGCTCGTTTACCTTTTAGTTTTACTCCAGATTTTGTACAATTCGTGCCTGATTCTACGGCTTTGGGAGGCAAGGAATATGAATATAATTCAACACAAAATGCGACTAAAATTATTTTTATTTTAATGAATACTCTTACAATTAATAAACATTTTAGACATTACAAATTTCAAAAATCTATATTAAACAAGGTTTAAGGTTGAAAAACAAAATCCATAATCTTTAAAAATTTAAGACTATATAAAACTGAAATAATTGAAATACACAAGCATACCTAAGAATGTGGCGTTGTGCTACGAAACACCAGCATCAACAGAATCCTTAACATTCTACATTTTTACTATTCCTCAAACTCGATACATTACTTATTCATGATAGCGTTGACACCATATTCAATTATGAACATTTGAATTACAATTATATTAAATAGTTGATCACTGAAACCAAAAGTTTCATGCAGTTCTAAGTATATTTTTAAATAGGTAATTAACAAATCACACATGAAAACTTTTATTAATAATATTTAAGTAATTCCCGACAAATTACAGGAAATTAGCATAACGTACAACGATATTATCAGGTTAACAAAACCTTATATCAATACAAATTATAAGGTAACAAAATTCATATTTTGTCTTCGTTCAGAGGTTACAGTTTAACTAAATGTAAGTTAACGATATGCAATAAATGTCAATATGCATTTAAGCACCTTTTTGTTTTCAGAAGTCAATTATATATCTCTCATTGGATCCAACAGAGGCACAACTAAAGAAATACAAATTTGGAGTGAATGCCAAGTGCAGAATTGCAGCTTGGTCTACCTTCCATCAGCAACATTTCGTACAATACCGTATTCCACCAACAAAATTGCAGAAGTGTGAATGCATGAAATATACATTTCAATACACAAGGTAAACTTCAAACTCTTATCATAACATTTGATTTTTTTAAACCAAATACATTGTGATCCAAAAACCTACATTGTGGAAGATTTCTTTCTGCATACCTTATCAGTCATTCATCACCATCTGAACCATAGAAACGACAGATTTGGTTACGAACTTAAAATGTTAACCCTGAGACCGCGTAGCGCGTAGCTTATTATCCTTCATGACAGTTATTTATGAAATTTGATTTGAACCATCTTTCCAGTCATAACGCATTTTATCTATTAAGGGATTGGCAGATTTATTTATATGAATGCAGATGCGTTTCATGAGGATAAGTTAATGCATATTTTTTCAACAATTTTTTAGTTGTCTTAATGTGGATTGTACACTTATGTAGGACTATTTTCAGCGTGGCAAATGTTTTAAAAAACGGGGGAAATTGGCAATGAATGTTCACAACTAACCCTTTTTGTACAGAATCACAAAGTATGAAATATATTTGAACAGAAAATCAACTGAATTAGATAATCGGTAGTATTAAAGTCCGAATTGATTAGAACAAAAAAAAAATCGAGTCAGGCTTCATGAAAATTTCGTAACACTGTGTGTAAACTTGCTACTTAACGGAAAGGATTTGAAAAGCATCTGAACTTACATTTTAGCAGCAATTTATTAAGCATGGATTGCATTCGGAATATCCAGTAACGAATTCATTAATGAAGTCGCACAACTAACTATACACATACAATCGTGGACATTTGCCTCACTCTAAACAATAATCCCAGAAGCCTTACACAGCTAATTAGGTGCAAAACACCGACATGTAGATTTGTATAGAACCTGGAAAACTAGCCATTATGAATTCAGAAGTGCTTTTCGAAAAAATTTAAACTATAGGTTATGTAGTTTAATTTGTGACGTGATTTTGACGTGTGACCTTGACATGATTTTTTCCACTTTCTCCCCACCGAATAAAACCCAGATTCTCCTAAAATGTGTACACGGAGCTTGTGAACATAATTCGTTTCTGTCGCAGCGTCGACGATGATGTGGCCTAGGTCACTGCTGGATGAGTTTCTAATGTTGCGAATTGTGTTTACAGTTTTAACTATTAAGTAAAATAATATTTCACTTCATCTCTTCCCTTAGTCACTACACTGAGTTAAATTCACGGTAAATGATGTTACTTAACCCTTTCACTGGTACGCATTAGGCGCGCTGGCCGCTGCGCAGTGCTGCGTCTTTGGGCTGCCGCCGCACGCCGTGTGCTGAATACTTTTTCGGGCGATCTTCTCTCGCGCGCGCGCTCTCAGATGTTATCAAAACCCATTAATGGCCATCGTACTATATATTATACGCTAATTTGTGGTCAACTCAATTTTGCTTTTTTGCAATACTTTGTGAATTTTAGTTCAGTAAACGTAGACATCCTAAACGAAACATACAACGGTTCAGGAAAAAAATACTCAATAACCAACGCTCAGGAGCGCTCTAGTAGTATAATTTAGCAACATAACAATTGAATAGCACTAAAAGTGGCAAGAACATGCTACCAGAGGTCTGCAACGGCTCCTGTGCGGGCACGAACGCGACAATGGGCGAGCGCTATGCGAACAAACGCAAAACTCTGAAATTCGTTGAAGCATAAACTGAAACTAATTAACAAGTGACAAATTCACCTCATTTGTACCCATTCACCTGAAGATGTCAAGTACAATTAAACCACTAACAGAGACAACTCTTAATAGTAATAGACCCACAAAAGTTAAACAGCCTAATCCATTTTGGATGTAATAAACAAAAAAGAAAACCAAGACGAATTTGGTGTACTGCTGTTCACTAGTAAGAAACAAGTTGGCGCCCATTGACAAAGCAGAAGCACTTTACACTTATTTTGGACAAACCTTCACTCCTAAGAATACACCACACCTAGAACATAATATTATACATTTAGCAACATTGCCTAACTGCAATGTTCCTCACAGAATTAAATTCATCCCTGCGAAGTTAAACTAGAGGTGCTTCCAAAGCACATACTTTTTCGCACTGCTTCTACATGATCCTAAATGCTATTTCACTACTACATAAACCAGCAAAAGTGTTTTCTACCGGCAAATGTTTTCCGTTCTGAGACCCAATATCCGATCTCCGAAGTTAACGAGCCGGTACTTATACCACGAGGAGACACTAGCACCGTCTAGGTCGAACACAGCCATAAAATGAATCGAACCGAGCTATAAAATGGCATATGCATGATAAACAAACAATTGATATGATGGTACATACACTTTGCAAATCCAAGAAGAGAAGTGAAAATTGTTAAAAAGTTGAAAATTGGATAATTACGTACAGAAACGTCCAGTTCATTTATCGTAATTATCAATATTAGTGATGCGAATGGCTTCACATGGCCATTTTTCTCACAAGGCCATGGTTCTTTTCTTTTTCTTTTCTTTTTCGACGCAACGCGTCTCTAAGCCCGAGGGCGTTGAGAGCTTTTTGCGCTTTTTGGAGTAATCCTCCATCAACCACCGCGCCATTTCTAGGAGTAATCCTCCATTACATATAACATGTCTCGTTGTCAAGAGGACCGCCAGGTAGCATCTATGCGCACGCGACTCTCTTGCGCGCCCCTGCGTCACTACACAGCGACCAGAATTCGGAAGGATTTAGGATTGAGGTAGGGTTTACGACACTTCACAGGGGTTGGACTAGCCCCGGTGAAGTAGTCAAACTGGTTTTGTTGGAACAAATTTCACAGGAAATCGACGAGAATCGAACCCGGCCCGTGAAAGGCAAGCGACTTCGCTCTGAGCCACCAGATGACCAGACCTCAAACAAGTTTAAGGATTTCTCAAATGTTTCCTGTGACACAGAGAAGGTTTACAAATAATATTCCTCGACCAGAACTCGAAGCAGCAAACGCATCCCTCGGAAGAGCTGTCACCTCGGAAGGGCTCGTTTTTTCAGAAACTTTTACATTTTTTAAAGAACTAATTTTGTACAACAGACTATCTGAGGCCAAAAACTATGGCCAATTTTGTAGTTCTAAAAATATTTTCTTTTGAATTTTTCCAAAAACCAAGCATTACCCGGAAATAAGATTAACGCTATGTCTTTTTGCCGCCCCTTATTACGTAAGTGAAACAAAGCCCCTTATTACCTAAGTGTGCTATGAAGCGTGCGATAAGGACTCCGCCCCTAGTCACCAATCTGCAAGAACTGCGCGCCTCAGGTGCAAGTTGCACTGACGGACTAGCACAGGACTCCATTCGAGGACCTGTACACCTCCATGCCGCGACGTCTGGACGCGTGTATTCGCCAACATTGCGGTCCCACGCCATACTGACCTGTACCATCTGTGGCCAAGTAGCGCAATAAATATTGGTCCTACTAATGTGAAAATGTAATAATTTCGTATGCATAGTACCTCTTCCTGCCTGCCAAAGTTATCGCAATCCGCCTCGTCCTTCTGGGTGCAGCTTTTTTGATGACGATGAGTATATTTTCTATTGTTAGTATTGTGACGAACGCGGGTGCCCACGTTCGTTCCACACGCTCACACGCCAGGCGAACGACGGCAGTAGACTGGGCGAGCGAGCGCTGCGTCATTCAAAAGGGGCTGTGCAGCCGCTGCCTTCGATACTGTTGCGCGCGACAAAATGACAGGCAAGTGGTCACACTGGGGAGGGGGAGATGACGAGCCGCAACCCCTACAAGGAGGGCGGTCACAGAAAAAACGGGCGAGCCACTGAACATCCTTCTGGTTCCGATCGCCGTTCAAGCAGCAACATCGACAGATTTGGCGGGAGAATAAGAAAGTTTCTGGACATCACAGAGGCGCATATATAGTGATTCACAAACGAATTCACTAGAAAATTGCCTGAGGACAGTTTTTCGTCCGATAAGAGTGGGTGTAATTAATTCAGATTAAATCGTTCAAAGTGATTCAGTGGGCAGTAAAGAAGGGGCAATAAATTGTGCAATGAAGAAGCAGTCACCTTTAATCAGAGGCGTTAAGTTAGTTTAGTTTTTATAGTTATTCGTATTAGTCGTAATTTTATTAATTAGAATATTAACTTATTTGTTATTCTAGAAAATTAAGTTATTTGTGTATTTCTTAATTAGTGTTATAAGTAGAATAGATTAGGTTTCTACTGTCACGTTATACTGAATAAGTTTTACATTTTTTCTTAACGTTTTTCGTTTGTTGCTATTTATGTCGTGTCGCGCATGACATCATAATTGGCAACGCGAACGACGAGACAGCGCGCTCTGTCGGGGGTCGGCGGCGGCACTGCAGGCCGTGGGCACGGCCCAATGGAGACGAGCAGGGCGAGCGAGTCACGCCGTCCTCCACATTGGCTCTATAATTGGAGCCAGCCGGCACTCCGTCGGCAGTCGGGGACTCGCTACCTGACCACTTTTTTTGCGAGTACCGTGTCGAGAACACCTATACTTGAGATCGATCACTGTACGAGTCCACGAGCGTACTGCGAGCAGTTTGCTCCATCGTTGCGTCTTGAAATACAGAGCAAAAAAGTAGCTGTAGCTTGACTACGCACAGCAGCCGAGTGAGCGGCCATTGCTCCTTGTAGGTAATAGCAGACCACGGGGGGTAGAGTTCCAGTGCCCCAACCGATGACGACATGGACCCCTTTACTGCCAACTCCATCTGGGCTGACCTGCAAGACGACGCCGGCAGGAGACCGAGGAAGAAGAGGCCATCCAGCACGAGCAGGAAAGGCAGCAGAGACCACAGCAGGGAGACATCGCCGAAGAGGACTGATCTACAAAAGGGAGTGAGTAGCGCTGGTAGTGCAGCACTCCCTTCCCAACTACCACCTACGTCTTTCTTGGGCATCTCAAACCAGAACCTGACTGACACCCACCTCAAAACCACTGCAATGACCGACGACGGCTTCCAGATCCCAGACCGCAGACATACGTGCAAGACTCCAGTCACAAAGGACCCTCCATCTGTGACATACCTCAACCAGTTTGACCCTCTGACCACCAAAGACACTCAAGAATCGACCAACAACCAGACCACAACTGAAGAGGACCACGAAACAGACTACACCAATCAACCCCACCCCAGCACCACGACCGACAATTGGAGCAATCCATATTGATCACAAAGGATTGACTCACCCCCAACTGCTACTGATTGACTTACGACACGTACCGAACGGCTTTACTGCAGGAAGGACCAGGACAGCTCTGATCATACAACCAAAGACTGTAAAGACCTACCACGCAATCATGAAGGCACTTTATGACATAGAACTGGACGTCACATTCAATACATCACCATCCTCTACACCTCTACTTTTTCTGACATCAAAGACCTCCTTAACTTACTTAAGACTTGCGACCTCTCCAAACTTATTACAACCGTAAAAGACATTATTGACATCAAAGGACAAACCGACACAATGACCAAAATCATCACCATTCTGACCAAAGTGTTGTGTCTCGGGAAAAAGGAAAATCAGAAACAATTTTTATTAACGTAGCTACTCGCTACGTCCAAAGAAAAACCATCTACAAAAACCAGGCCGACCGTGAATTCTGAAGAAAGTCCAATGTTACAAGCCACTATCGTTAACCAATGTACCAGAGTTCAATTTGCCAGAGATCGCCTAGTCGTTATCAAAGTCCGCTCTTATCGCACTAATGTCGTTCCTTCGCTATCTGCAGTACACCGTCTGGGGCGGCGCGCGTCCGGCGCGCCGCTTGTCAGTCCCTCGGTCACCTCCCCTCTCCCGCGTCACACCTCGGGGATGAAAGGGGAGGCGGGTCGGCCCCTCTCCTCGCTGCCAATCACGCCGCGGTTCCGCTCCGCCGCGCCTGCTGGAGCCCGCGGTGGCCGGGCTGACGTCAGCTCCCTGTGTGCGAGCCTCTCCACTCGTGGCGGTCAGATCAAGCTTCCTGCCACGACACAAAATGCGACCTAGTTTAAACTGAACCCTCACAGACTACTGAACATCATCTCCTGGAACGCCAATGGCGGATTTGCTCGAAAGCGGAATGACGTCACACAGTACTTGACCGACTACCCCGTCGGGGTACTATATATACAAGAGACTCACCTAAAAACCCACCAACTCCTTCCACATCCCCAATTACATCACCTACCCGACAGACCGTCCCACCCACGGCAGTGGGACTGCAATATGTATCAAAAAGGACATCCCCATACCCAACTTCCCTCTGCCTCCACCACCCACATTGAAAACGCCCAAATCCAAATAGCCACCCCCCACGGACCGCTGACAATCACGTCAATCTATAAAGCCCCCCAACTCCCACTACTAACAGCGACCTCGACTTATTGACGAAAGACAACTACCTATTTGCAGGAGACTAACTCGAAATCGACTACCTGGGGACCCGTCCGCCCCCGCCCCTCAGGCGCCGCCCGCCGCCCAACGGAGCTCCAGCTCCACCGCCGCCCCCGCCCGCGCCCCTGCCCGCGCCCCGGCCCCGCGGTCTCGCGAGGCTGTGGGCGAAATATGCATTTAGCAGCCCGTCAACGTGGCCGAGATTATGAAAGCTGTAACTCCGCTGTTGACGGGCCCGCTGCAAGGCAGCACCACCCCAGTCTTTTTTACGCTAAAGCCCGCCAATAAAACTGATCACGGGCGCATCATCCAGCTCCTGGAGCGGATGAGGCAGTTTAACCGCGACGCGCAGTTCTTTTTTTGGCGCGCGACGGCAGAGCGCCGCCATAAATTGGTTATTCGCGGCCTCCCGGCGGGCCCCCGACGAAATCACTTCCGCACGGGTGCACCACGGGCTTCAGGTGCACCACTTGAGTGAGATGAAGCGCCCCCTGTACACCGACCAGGGGAAATACTTTCAAAGCTTGCAGCTCTACGTCGTGGAACTCACCCATGCGCAGCTGTCAACAGCCAAGGCCATTTCAGTATTGCTAAATTGTGTAATTTCATGGGCGGAGCATCGGGGCAGAGACAGGGTGGCGTACCAGATGTGGGGGCATTCGCATAACGAGCGCTGCTTGTTTTGTGGCGTCGCGCACCTCGTTTGACGCGTGTCTGCGCACGGAGGGCGCCCCAGTGCGCCAACTGCCGAGGGCCGCACACCGCCAACTACGGCGAGTGCCCCGTGCTCTTCAACTACAGGCCGCGCGCGCGCAGCGCCTAGCAGGAGCTCGCCAGACGCGCTCCGCCGCCGACCGCGCCCGTCGGGCGAGTAACTATACAGTGTATTTTGAAGAGATTTTCAACACATTTAAGTCTAAAGAAATTTTTTGAAAATAATAATTTAAAACCTCGTTCTGCTAAAGTGTGGAAAGAAGTTCTCTATCCAATCAGCAACCTTACATTCTTATATTCGTCAGAATCGGTGTAATTTATTAACACGTCTCCGAGAACATTGTGGTATTCAAGTTGCTGAAACAGCTATACATTCCAGCTTAAGTAACTCCGATTCTTCAAATTCTAGGGAAGAATACCGTCCGTGTATTGAAATTTATGATAAAAACACGCTACCCAAATTGATATTCGATGTTGACCTTAATGACGAAGAATGGGGTTCAATATATCCAACGTCAAACACATACAGAGAGAAAGGCCGAACGGGGGGAAAATATAATAAATTGAAAGACTGTTGGACAATAATTTTAGCCAACGCAAAATTTTTAAAGACCAAATTGCCTTGTGCATTCTCGTTCAAGTACGGAAAAGTTCATCATGAGGGAGTATTTTTAAATATTCTTAGGAATTGTAAAGAGTAACACAAAAATCAGCGGTCATTGCTTATATGGACCAGTGCCGGGTGTTGGAATTACAATAAGCTTTGTAACTCTCGATACTCGGGGAATATCACATGGCGAAAAAAGAGCAATAAAAGGAGAAGCACGCCAGAATATGAGAGACGAATTACTGAATAGAAAACCCAGGCAGTTACATTTGGAACTATGGAGGATTTATCATTTGGTGATGCAGAGCCACCGTATTTTCCCCGCAAGGAAACTACGAAAAATGAAGGAAGAAGCTATCAATGAAAATTTAAAACTTGATAAATCCCTTAATGTACTACATTCATTATGTAACTTACAATATGGGAAATACGCTGGATACATCCAAGATGTCTCCAAAGATCCGTTCGTGTGCATATGTTTCCCCTGACAATTATCAGTCTATAAAACTTTGATCAAAAAAATGGGTTAAAGTGGAAATAGATACCACAAGCCGGTTAGTAAAATCTATTAAGAAGCCTAATGGAGAAAGTAAACATATTTCTGTATCAAATTGTTGTAAGAGGAGATAATGGGCCGATTCCTGTTTTCCGAATGCTCAGTGAGAGAAATGATTTAAACCAAATATCATTTTGGATCAGAGAGCATTTGGAACTCGGCGCTATTCCAAATCCGGCACATTGCGATTTTTTATTAGCGATTCTAAGCGCAGCTGCATTGGGATACAACGACCGATCGTTAAGAAATTATCTTTCAGACTTTTTGTTGGCTCACTAAGCAGCATTTGCAGCATTCATTAATGTGTTACATCCGAACGATCTTAGGAACGATCAGTTATCATGAAATGTATGCTCAGGAAGGAACAATACCAGGCCAGGAGGTTCTAGTTACGAAAATGTCGATGTCAACAAAGATATTGGTAGCCGGCAAGAGCGAGGTAACACTAGAAGGAAAATAGAAAGTGGTCAAAAGAGTACTGGAAATTTTGCGCAATTCGACAAGTGAACTCAGAATATTGAAGCAAAGTTTATATGAAAAGGGAACTAGGAAACGCAATGGACACGGCCCAATGATGACGAGGTGAGGGAGCGAGTCTCGCCGTCCGCGGCATTGGCTCTATACATGGAGTCTGCCGGCACTCCGTCGAAAGTCCATCGTCGGAAGTTAACAGTCCACAGTCAACAGAGAGTGAAAGAGATTGCGGAATCTAGTCCGCCAGCAGACTGCACGCGAGGCCAGCCTGTAGCCCAGAACGTCCAGGAGCCGGACGTGGAGATTCTGGGGACACGAGTGACTTGCAACGAGGTGGCTAGCGGTGACCGCCACACGTCTGTCGGACGCCGTAGGAGACGGCACAGCGCAGGGAGAGGCTACTCATTAACTATGTAATGACTGCCAGCTTTGGAAAGGAGGATTCAATAAATTGTTGACAAGCTAGCGTGCAGTTAGTGCGCAGTTAGTTGAGGATATAACAATTTATTCAACAACACGAAATTGCGTGGAGGTGGAAAACGTAGGAAATACCGAAATCAGTCATCTAATTTTTTCAAGAAAAATATTAACGCAAACTTTGGTGATGACAATCATTATTTGTGGTAATTTCAGTCAAGGTTGTGAAATTTTTGAGGAGAGTATTCGGAACACACAGTGCACCAGCAACTGTGTTGTGTCAATATGTTATGCATTTACCAAGATTATTGGAACTTTGAAACGTGCTGATATTAACCTCCTCAAAGGAAATGAAATTCACAAACTCTCATTGGAAAGATTGTTTTATAAACAGGATATTGAAGAGAAGTTTCTAGCTGCTGATGAAGTTACATCACACTTTGTAGTAAATGTAAAGAATATTCGTATTAAATATGAGTTATTCAGTATTTCAAGGACAAGTCAGTGAGAAGTTGATCTAAAATCTGAAATTTGTTAATTCTATAGCTTATGCAAAAGTGATTTTTCCACTGCGAACTCTTTGTCGGTAGCTTTAATATTTGATGGTAAAGATAAATACTAGCTGTTTGATCCACACAGCCGCAACAAAAATGCACGAAATATACTAATGGTTTTGAAGTAGCTTGTTTCCATAATAATGATGACCTAATATCCTTATTAAATTTTAAATTATTTGTAGTAAAGGAAAATTTATTTTCGATTACACCTATATCTATTGAATGAGATGCCTTTCAGAGAACCGACCTTAAAGACATTGTTCCCTGTCTTCTGAAAAAGTTGACAATATTGAAAATTTATCAATAACAACAGCATTAGCAAATGAAAATGAGGGAATTTTTGGAGACTAATATTTTCATTAAAAATGAATTTTCAGGAAACCAAGAAATATTAGCCAATTTAATTATTTCTCCAGTGTTGAAAAACGAGGGAAAAGTGAAAAGTAAAGAAAGGAAAGAAAAAGGTAGGAAGTACAGAAACCAATCATTAAATTTTTCAAAGAAATATATGTACGACCCCTGATGACCAAGTGGTTATTTATCGCAAATGCAGTCAAGGATTTGAACTTTTTGAGGAGAGTATTCGGAATACACAGTGCACCAGCAACTGTTTTGTCAATATGTTATGCATTTACCAAGAATATTGGAAAGACGAAATGTACTGAAATTGAGCATGTCCTCCTCAAAGGAAATGAAATTCACACGCTTTCATTGGAAATATCGTTTTATGAAAAGAATATTGAAGAAAAGTTTCTATCTGCTGATGAAGTTATACCACACTTTGTAGTAAATGAAAAGTTTTCGAATTGCATATGAAATAGATCCACTATTTCAAGGCCAGGTCGGTGAGAAGTTGGTTGATGTAGAAGCTGAAATTTGTAAATTCTATAGCTTATCTAAAAATAATGTATTCACTGCAAATTCTTTCTCGGTAGCTGTAATATCTGATGGTAAAGATCAGTACTGGCGGTTTTGATCCACACAGCCGCAATAACAAAGGCAAAATATGTTCTGTGTTGCAGTACCTTGTCTTTTTCGTAATATAGACGACATAATTGCTATGGTCATGGTTGGTCTGTGGACAGAACACTGGTCCCGCGGGAGCTGGAGCGTGGCGGGGCGTGGCGTGGCGTGGCGTGGCGTGGCGTGGCGGGGCGTGGCGTGGCGGGGCGGGGCGGGGCGTGGCGGGGCGTGGCGGGGCGTGGCGGAGCGTGGCGGGGCGTGGCGGAGCGTGGCGGGGCGTGGCGGGGCGTGGCGGGGCGTGGCGGGGCGTGGCGGGGCGTGGCGGGGCGGGGCGGGGCGGGGCAGCATGAGCTGGGGGAAGGCCCTGCCCCCTCCTTTCCTCTTCGCGGGAGCATGGAGGAGCGTCTCTGACGGACGGGGCGTAGACTCGCCCCGAGCTGAGGCGAAATAAAAAGGGGACGGCGGCCGGCGGTCGCACACTATCCACAATCCACAGTCGGGAGTCCAGTTCCGCTCTGCCAGCTTCAAGCGCAGCTGCTAGGTCTACGGGTCGCGCATGCTGAGCGCGGAGTCAGTGCGCAGAGGTACCGTGCGAGTTGGAAGCACGGACGGATAGACGCTTCGCGCCGGAAGATTTTCATTCTACACGTTTGGTTTAGTTGAAAATGTATTGGTGTATTTGGAATGAAAATCAACAATTTGCTAATTTGGTCTAAAATATTGAGATTTTGACGGACATAAATCTTTATTAAATTTGAACTTTCCCTTTACTGCAAATAATTTATTTTCAATTACGCCTATATCGATTGACTGTGATGCTCTTCAGAAAACCAGCCTTGAAGACACTGTTCCCGTCTTCTGGGAAAGTTGGAAATACTAAATATGAATTAATAACCACACTAACTGAAAGTGAAGGACTATTTTCTGAAACTAACATTTTGTTGGTAAATGAATGCTCCAAAACGCAAAAAATTGTCTGATATTATTCTACCAACGGTCCAAAAAGCAGTAAACAAAGTACAATAACAAAAAAATACAGCTGGTTCGAAATATTAACAATTATAGTGTCACTGAGAAAACCAAAGAAAATTACCAAGACAAAAATTAGGCCAGACATAAAATTAAAAAGAAAATAGCAGCTTCTGAATACCCAAAAAAGGAAATTGTCTAGAGGAAATCCAGAAACCCAGGAGCAGAGGTTGGATACCCAAAAAAGGAAATTGTGTAGAGCAGATCCAGAAACCCCGAAGGAGCAGCGGGTGGATACCCCAAAAAGGAAATTGTCTAGAGCAAATCCAGAAACCCCGAAGGAGCAGCGGGTGGATACCCAAAAAAGGAAATTGTCTAGAGCAAATCCAGAAATCCAGAAGGAGCAGCGGTTGGATACCCAAAAACGGAAATTGTCTAGAGGAAATCCAGAAACCCCGAAGAAGCAGCGGTTGGATACCCAAAAAAGGAAATTGTGTAGAGCAAATCCAGAAACCCAAAAAGAGCAGCGGGTGGATACCCAAAAAAGGAAAGTGTCTAGAGCAAATCCAGAAACCCAGAAGGAGCAGCGGGTGGATACCCAAAAAAGGAAATTGTCTAGAGCAGATCCAGAAACCCCGAAGGAGCAGCGGTTGGATAACCAAAAAAAGAAATTGTCTAGAGCAAATCCCGAAATCCAGAAGGAGCAGTGGTTGAATACCCAAAAAAGGATACCCCTTGCATTCTGGGTTTAGCAAAGCATCTTTGTGTAAGGCTGGAGCTTCACGACATCGAGCGCCCGCACATGACCGGACGGCGGCGCGAGGGACAGCCGCGCATGATTGCGGCCAAGCTGGCCTCATTCTGGAAGCGGGAGGAGTTGCTGCGGGCAGCCTCGGAGTATCTGTCCCGGAATGGCAGGGTACGTTCCGTGAGGACTCAGCTGAGCAGTGCGACAAACGCGGAAGGCGTTCATTCCATTTTTACAGGAGGCAAAAGATAGTGAAGGCAGGCGTCGATTCATTTGGCCAAGCTTGTGTCGGGGCGTAGCTTTGTCTCAGGCGAGCTGCCGGCCCGTCCGCAGGCGTGGGAGGGCGTGGAGCAGCGGGTCCCCTCAACTCTTCGAGGGGTCAGAACCCCAGGAGGGTGGACGCCCCCTCCGTGCAATCGGGTGCCTCTTCGCGGCCTCCCCGTCCCGTGCCTGCTGCCGTCGCCGCGCCTGCGACGGCGCCCCGTTCTGTGGGGTACGGGTGGCCTCTGACCCCGCGTCTCGCGGCGGAGGCGTTCTCGTTCTCGTTCACGTTCACATCGGAAGTCTCGTTCGCGTTCCCGGCGGAGCTCGCGGCACTCGTCGAGTCCCGGACGGATCGCGGGCAACAGCTTGGAGCGGCTGTTTGGCTGCATCAAACTCTGAAGAACAGCAGGAAACCCGCGGTGAGTCTGAATCCAGCCGAATGGGCAAGAATAAGTCATAAAGGTAGGATGTTAGAATATCAAATGTCTAGGCTCTAAGCTCTAAAATCATCACTTTCAGAGCTACATAAATACGTTTGACAAAACAGGTCTCCTTGAAACTTGGTGGAAGGAGGGTGAAACTTTAAATGTACCCGTTTCTTCAGCCATGTGCAAAAATGAACGTAGAGGGGAAAGAGAAAGGTACCAGGATGGTGTTGCGTGCGTATTTCGCGATAGGTTAATACAGTGTATTAATGAAATTCCTACAAATTCAGATATTTTCCTAAGTATTAGACTACTAATGAAAATACGGGCATTTCGATTCTATTTATTTAGTCACCCACAGGATTTGCGTTATTTTTCCCATGTAACCTACCGCGAAATCAATGATTTCAGAGACACGCTGAAGCACAGGTATCCGAGTACTGATTTACTAGTGTTAAGTGACATGAAATCTCGAATTGGCAATGAGCAGGACGTGTTTTGGGACTTCGACCGGAAGGAAGCGAGAGCGAATACTAGAAGAAGCAAAGACCCAGTCCTAAATAACGTTGGGCAGGAATTGTTGGAATTATGCCAAAGGTTTAACCTCGAAATCTTAATCGGCAACCATGGATAGGATACAGAAGGGAACTCACATTTATTAGTGGAAATGAAGGTAGTGTAATAGATTATGCGCTGTCTTGTGAAATGATAAACAATTTATTATATTTTGAGATCGAATTACGGGTCGAATCCGACCATTTGCCTGTGTGCGTTCATTTAACAGTAAATGCCACAGAACCTACATTACAGACTCTCGCAACTACTGCATCTGCTGTCAGGGATAAAATTTATTTCCATAACTTAGATTATCACGAAGTTGACAAGATTCTTTCGTTAAAATTGAATGCTAATTGTTCTGATGGCATCACAGCCAAACAATTTAAATTTATTTTGCCATTTGCCCTTCCGACACTCGCGCATTTAATTTCTCATTAACTACCGGAGCCTTCCCACAAGCGTGGAAGCTTGCACATGATCGACCCTTGCCAAAATCTGAACAGACCTCAGCCTCTTGCAATTACCGGCCGATTAGTATATTGCCAACAGTATCAAAAGTTCTGAAAAAAATAGTTCGAAAATAGATTTTAAAATTCTTAACCGATTCAGATCTGCCCGATACCTCCAATCCGGCTTTAGAGAAGGTAGAAGCACGCAAACAGCTTGTTAGCACATTTCCCCGACGCGCCCAACAAGCAGTAACTTTCGCCCAGCTGGGCTCTCTGTGTATCTTCCTGCCAGTTATGTTAATGCATTTAGACCTCCCTAGCTATAGCGTGAGATAAGAATTTTATTAAGAGTGTAGTCTTGTTTTGTAACGTCATGACATGTGATTACATTAACCATTCATTTTTGCCTCAAAGGCTCTTAGAACACATTGTAATGATTAAATTACTTCAACCTTCATTTGGTTATTGTATCAATCATGCAGCCTTGCCTAATTTAACGCGCTTGTCGCTAAAAGTTCTACCACAACATTGTAAGAATTTTGTAAATTGTTAAAGTTTATTGCTTTTCTTTGACACAGCTCTATTGAAAGTAACTGAAGACATAAGAAAATCTTTAGACGTAGTCATCATATGTACGAGGATGATCTGCAAATTCACCTCTCTGGGAAAAAGTCACAGGTAGCAATGCTAATAAATTAAATAATGAAATCTGTAGTCAAATGGTCAATTGGAAAGATTCAATTTAAATCCTACAAAATCACAAACCATCACAATTGGCTCTTCCCAAATGCATAAGAAACTTCAATGTTCGTCTGATTCTGAAGTGCTTTTGAGACAAAGTCGCAGTACCCATCCACGATCCCATCTCCGTCCTGCATCTCCAAAATACGATCCCATCTCCGTCCTGCATCTCCAAAATACGATCACACCTCCGTCCTGCATCTCCAAATACGATCACACCTCCGTCCTGCATCTCCAAAATACGATCACACCTCCGTCCTGCATCTCCAAAATACGATCACACCTCCGTCCTGCATCTCCAAAATACGATCACACCTCCGTCCTGCATCTCCAAAATACGATCACATCTCCGTCCTGCATCTCCAAAATACGATCACATCTCCGTCCTGCATCTCCAAAATACGATCACACCTCCGTCCTGCATCTCCAAAATACGATCACACCTCCGTCCTGCATCTCCAAAATACGATCACACCTCCGTCCTGCATCTCCAAAATACGATCACAGAACCTCCGTCTGCATCTCCAAAATACGATCACACCTCCGTCCTGCATCTCCAAAATACGATCACACCTCCGTCCTGCATCTCCAAAATACGATCACACCTCCGTCCCTGCATCTCCAAAATACGATCACACCTCCGTCCTGCATCTCCAAAAATACGATCACACCTCCGTCCTGCATCTCCAAAATACGATCACACCTCCGTCCTGCATCTCCAAAATACGATCACACCTCCGTCCTGCATCTCCAAAATACGATCACACCTCCGTCCTGCATCTCCAAAATACGATCACACCTCCGTCCTGCATCTCCAAAATACGATCACACCTCCGTCCTGCATCTCCAAAATACGATCACACCTCCGTCCTGCATCTCCAAAAATACGATCACACCTCCGTCCTGCATCTCCAAAATACGATCACATCTCCGTCCTGCATCTCCAAAATACGATCACATCTCCGTCCTGCATCTCCAAAATACGATCACATCTCCGTCCTGCATCTCCAAAATACGATCACATCTCCGTCCTGCATCTCCAAAATACGATCACATCTCCGTCCTGCATCTCCAAAATACGATCACATCTCCGTCCTGCATCTCCAAAATACGATCACATCTCCGTCCTGCATCTCCAAAATACGATCACATCTCCGTCCTGCATCTCCAAAATACGATCACATCTCCGTCCTGCATCTCCAAAATACGATCACATCTCCGTCCTGCATCTCCAAAATACGATCACATCTCCGTCCTGCATCTCCAAAATACGATCACATCTCCGTCCTGCATCTCCAAAATACGATCACATCTCCGTCCTGCATCTCCAAAATACGATCACATCTCCGTCCTGCATCTCCAAAATACGATCACATCTCCGTCCTGCATCTCCAAAATACGATCACATCTCCGTCCTGCATCTCCAAAATACGATCACATCTCCGTCCTGCATCTCCAAAATACGATCACATCTCCGTCCTGCATCTCCAAAATACGATCACATCTCCGTCCTGCATCTCCAAAATACGATCACATCTCCGTCCTGCATCTCCAAAATACGATCACATCTCCGTCCTGCATCTCCAAAATACGATCACATCTCCGTCCTGCATCTCCAAAATACGATCACATCTCCGTCCTGCATCTCCAAAATACGATCACATCTCCGTCCTGCATCTCCAAAATACGATCACATCTCCGTCCTGCATCTCCAAAATACGATCACATCTCCGTCCTGCATCTCCAAAATACGATCACATCTCCGTCCTGCATCTCCAAAATACGATCACATCTCCGTCCTGCTTCTCCAAATACGATCACATCTCCGTCCTGCATTCTCCAAAATACGATCACATCTCCGTCCTGCATCTCCAAAATACGATCACATCTCCGTCCTGCATCTCCAAAATACGATCACATCTCCGTCCTGCATCTCCAAAATACGATCACATCTCCGTCCTGCATCTCCAAAATACGATCACATCTCCGTCCTGCATCTCCAAAATACGATCACATCTCCGTCCTGCATCTCCAAAATACGATCACATCTCCGTCCTGCATCTCCAAAATACGATCACATCTCCGTCCTGCATCTCCAAAATACGATCACATCTCCGTCCTGCATCTCCAAAATACGATCACATCTCCGTCCTGCATCTCCAAAATACGATCACATCTCCGTCCTGCATCTCCAAAATACGATCACATCTCCGTCCTGCATCTCCAAAATACGATCACATCTCCGTCCTGCATCTCCAAAATACGATCACATCTCCGTCCTGCATCTCCAAAATACGATCACATCTCCGTCCTGCATCTCCAAAATACGATCACATCTCCGTCCTGCATCTCCAAAATACGATCACATCTCCGTCCTGCATCTCCAAAATACGATCACATCTCCGTCCTGCATCTCCAAAATACGATCACATCTCCGTCCTGCATCTCCAAAATACGATCACATCTCCGTCCTGCATCTCCAAAATACGATCACATCTCCGTCCTGCATCTCCAAAATACGATCACATCTCCGTCCTGCATCTCCAAAATACGATCACATCTCCGTCCCGCGGCACAGCTCATTGCCCCAAACGGGGCGATTTCCAACTGCGCCCTACATGCTGCAATTGCAAGCAGCATCACATGCCGGTTTACCGCCATAGCAGCCATGCCAAAGCATGGCGTTGATGAATCATTAGTTCTACAGAGGATCTCAAACTGAATGGAGCATCTGCTAGAACATATTCTGCTGGGCATGCACTAATTAAGAGAAAATATTTCAATGGAAGAAGCAATTTTAAATTTACACGGGTCAAAGTTTTTCTCTAATTTGAGTCTGCAAAGCTTTCATTCCAAATCCAATTGGCAAACTAGTTGCAGGTTTGACAGCGCTTTCTGTGAGTTTTTCCCACTTGTGGAATCGATTGGCAATTTTTTAATTATCTTTGTTTCAGTTTTAGCAAATGCATGCTCTCTTGTAATTTCATTTGTAGTTTCATTCCATTATCTGGTAACTTGTTCATATCAATACTCTTTAAAATGTTTTTCAACTTAGAGATGTCTTGTCATTACTTCAATTTCACTCTTCAGCTGACTAAAAGACTGAGTCGTCGGTGGTTTCTGAACAGATATCGTAAGGTAGAAACTGTTGATTTATCTAATCTATTTTCTATTTTTAAAATGTGAATTTCAGATTGATCATATTTTTCATTCATTTTGTTGTTCATACGAGAATTTTGACTATCATCCTCTTCTATTTCCACATATTTAATTTCATTTTCATTAAAGCTAAGGTTAGTTACTGTGTCATCATGCTCTAGAACTAGAATGTCTTTCCTTTTGATATCCACTACCCTCAGTATTATACAATTTTTTCACACTACCATGACTATTTTGCAGCATTCTCCCACTGTCACTGTCGTCTGAACTGAAATGGGCCACAGCACCAGAATGCCTTTGTACCAGAACTTTCCTTTTTTGCATCATCTCACTGTCACTGTCGCTGTCATCTGAACTAAAATGGTGAAGATCTCAGCGCTCTGCGAGAGTTCCGCTACCTCAGCTATTCTCCTTCTGTTACAGCTGTGTCGTCGGTGACGATAGAGAGGACGGAGAGCGATACGCACCCGAGGCGCCAAAAGGAACCACCACTTGGCGCAAATTATCTCCACCGCCCTCCAGTGGAGGAAGGACCCCCGGCGCGCGGCGCAGGCCGCGAAGGTGGACAGGGAGAGGGCGTCGCGGAAGACATCCAAGGACCGGCACGAGACGATGGACCACTCCGGGATATCCGAAGAGGACGCCTAGCTGGTAAGAGAGCTACAGACGGAGCCTGAGTACAAGCTCATCCCCCTTCGGAGGAACCACTCCCACTCCCCGGGCAGGGAGAGGAATCCCTTTAACCCGGAGGACGGTGGAAAACCCCCATCCAAAAAGCAGCGTGGACCTCCAACTCTCCCCACCGCAACACCAATCCCGCTCCAAAACAGGTACGCTCGACTCACCCCAAACGACCCCGACCCGCCTGCCCATTGCTTCAACAACCCACCCGCTTCCTCTATCCCAAATCAACCCATCCCCCAGACCCAACAAACCCCAACCGCAAAACCCAAGATTGGAGTTTTAAAAGACCTGGCCTCCATTTTCTCCACCAACTACCTGACCAAGGACTTGATGAAAGTGACCAATAGACAAATGACTGTCAAATGTACACGGACTGACTTGATGATACAACCCCTGACCGTAACCGCACACAGAAAAATAAAAGACCGACTAGACCAAACAAGGACCGATCCGGGACTGAAACCATTATTCTTAGTTACTATAAACTACCACTTCAACCGCGCGACCGAGGATGCCAGGAGCAAAATAGTTATTAAAGGACTACCGCCAGACTTCGACATCGACTGTATCAAGGACAATCTGACCAGACAAAAGATAACACACTTTCACGTACCTGAAATGAAGAAACGAGACGCTGACGGACAACTGACCACTGGGTATTTACGCTATTGAAATACCCAAACAGGACCTGACGACGACTAACGCAAGACTAAGCACAATTGACCTATATGGATTAAAGGTGGAAGACTACAAATTCTCTGACCGCGTGCCTCAGTGCCACAATTGCCAGCAACTCTTTCATACCAAGACGTACTGCCGACAACGGACGATCTGCGCCTACTGCACACAAAACCATAATACCGAATCCTGCCCACACGTCCATCCCCAAAATTTCATCCCGAAAGTCAGTAACTGCGAACAACACCACCCCGCCTACGACCCATCCTGCCCATACATAACCAAAACCCCAAGAATCCCGCAAAATGAATATCGAAAGATCCAACCCTCTTCCACCCCCAACTTTCAACATGCGAACCTTCCCACCAGCCCAAGAAAAAAAACTGTCCTATTCATCTACCCTATCCTCAAACACCTCCAACCCTCGCAACTCCCAAACCACCCAACAACCCGCATCCTCAGCCCAAGACCTAAAAGACCTCATTTCCATATTACAATCCTTCAACATAAAGAAAATCCTCTCCAATATCAAATCAATTATAAACATCCTCACAGGCCCAGAGGACATCCTCACCAAAATTATCAACGCAGGAATAAAACTAGTTGAAACGGCTTCTAAACCTCGCTTCATTACCTTCTCGTGGAATGTACGCGGCGCAACCAGAAGAAACCCCTCCTTTCCCAGTTCCTAAAGGACTACTCCATCGGAATACTTTTTCTACTAGAAACCTGGCTGAGACCTGACATTCCCTTCACCATTGCCAACTACATCCCGCACCGCAATGACAGACCCCTCTCCCAGAGCGGAGGCATGGCCATCCTAGTTCGCAAGAACATCCCACATGCCTTATACCAACTTCCCCTACCTCAGCTCTCGAATGCACAGCAATCCAAATAGGCACTCCAGCAACTCCCATCATCCTAATCTCTGCCTACAAAAAGCCCGTACTAGAATTCCCATCTCTGACCTTAATGTCCTACTCAACCTTCCATACCCTTTCACCCTGGCTGGAGACGCAAACTGTAAATGCGTATCATGGGGCTGCCGGACCAACAATACAGAGGGACGAATACTAAATGACTTTAATGACAACAATCCAACGATCCAACTTAACAGCCCCCCTGAACCCACCCACCTACACAACGACTATCCCCACGACATCCTCGATCTCGTCCTCCACTCCTCGAACACACACGTATCCACACCCTATCCTAAAAACGACCTTTTCAACCTTTCAGATCACCTCCCGCTTGTCTTCTGCTCCACCTCCACTACACCATACTTTACACCCAAACCCACTCCCATTCCCATTCCAATCACGAACTGGAAATCCTATAGCAAAACCCTCTCCAAAGAAATGCAAACCCCGTCCCAAATCCAGACCCCAGAAGACCTCGATAAATCCATCCAACATCTAGTACACCAAATCAAAACAACCTACAAAAAGAACACCACCTATTCCCAAAACTTATGTGCACGTTCAGAGCATGGCATGTCTGAATAAGTAATAAATTCAATTAACTTTGATTATACTTGTCCCGCATCATTTTTGTAAGTAATCTTGGGCCGCGAATCCCGAGAGTGGACCAGTACGAGGAACACAGCGAGTCTCTGGATTGAGCGGTTCCTGCGCAGCTCCTGCAGCTGAGGAGAGCGGACGCATCGGAAGGGCGCTCCGCCACCGCGGGAGAACAGCCCTTTTAGGGCTACAGAGCAAAAACCGATGCTTGCCCTTCTAGGGCGCAAATTATTAATAGTCCTTCTCAGGGATCTAGGAAAAGAGCAAAAATGTCGACGCCGGCATCTCCAGCGCTAACGTTCTCGACCCCTCAGGGGGAGGGAGCGAGGGGCGCGGCGGGGCCGACGCGCGAACGCCGCGGTTCCCCGTCTACGGAGCGAATATGCTCCATTTTTTCGAACTCTGCCCCTCAAGCCCCTATGGTCACCATGGAATATCACATGGCATTTCGAGTCTTTCTCCCTCGTGCCGCTAGACATCGCATGATCGCAAGCACTGCTTATATAGATCGCGATCAAGTGGTACCTGGCGGCACGACTGAGAACGTCGCGAAATACCGTGACATATTCCATCGTGAAGAATGGGCCTCGAGGGGCAAATCGCAGAAAAATCGCAGTACAAGAGGGCGCCTTCTGCTTCCAGGAGGATGCAAGGGCGCGAGCCACCGGGCGCAGGGCCCTCTACGTCGGCCGCCTCGCTGGCCGCCGAGCCACCGGCCGCCGGCACGCCGCTGCCGCCAACGCCACCCGCCACTGCGGGCGCTCCGGGCGCTGCCACCGTCTCACCCACGCCAGCCAACGACGGGGAAGAAGAGGATGACTAGTTCACGCCGTCTCCCGCCGGCGCCGCCCACCCATCTTTCTCTACGGGGTGGCGGTCATCTTCGCCCTCTTAAGAGGCTGCAGACGGCCTGCGGC
Source organism: Acheta domesticus (assembly GCA_031308135.1). Lineage (NCBI taxonomy): Eukaryota > Metazoa > Arthropoda > Insecta > Orthoptera > Gryllidae > Acheta > Acheta domesticus. The sequence continues at coordinate 106,632 of JAHLJT010005285.1, read as the reverse complement.
GACGCCGTACGACTTCGATGCGGTACCCACGAGGAGTATCGGGATGCCTTAGCCACTATGGACGAGAGCTCTGTGGAGTACCACAAGCACTCCACAGGAATCGCGACGGTTCTGCGGTATGTCCTACGGGGCATCGCGCTAGAGCTTTGGCTAGATTCGCCCCACAGCAACCTGACCCGTCTCGGTTTGCAAGTTTGGAAGCTGGAACGCATGGCGAGCGAGCGGCCTGGCAGACGCGGCAGGGCGCTGCCGATAATCATAGCGACGCTGGAGGACACGGAGCGCCACCGGGCGCTCCTAGAGGTGACTAATTCGTGGGCTCCGCGTGCGCGTGGAGTTGTCTCGGCCACCGCGCGGGCCCACGCAGTGCCACAACTGCCTGGATGTCGGACACGTGGCACGAAACTGCAAGCGCAGCACGCGCTGCAGGCAATGTGGGGGCGCCCACGACGTCGCGCAGTGTCACCTGGTTGCGAACGCCTCAGCTGATGAGCGTCGCTGCTCTACCTGCGACGGCGACCATCACGGCGCGAGGCATCGAGGTTGCCCCGAATACAAGCGCCGTTGTTTCAGGGGGAACCCAGCCCAGCAGCAGCGGCACGAGCGCCAGCAGCAGGACCGCGAGCGACGCGCCCGCATCCAGGCCAGGAGAGCGGCCGACACGCAGTCGGAGCCGTCGCCATCTCCCTCGTGGGAGCGCGCACACCCACGCCACCGCCGCAGCCGGCAACACCGCGGCCTCAGCGTTTGCAGCGACGCGAGCGCCCACGCGCCCAGCGGCAGCAGCGACGCCAGGAGCAACCGTACGTGGATGCCCTGGTCCCACACCTCCGAGCCGCCGCGGCCCGCGAGGAGCGCGCTGCTCGCGTGGAGCAGCGGAGGCGGACGGCGGAGGCGAGACCACTTCCAGTGTCCCAGATGCGCGTCATTATCGCGACGGCAGATTACATCGCCCGAAACGGCGTGCATCCGGAGCACGTTTTGGGCGCGCTGATGCGGGCCATCACCGGCCGCGACCCCAAGGAGTGGCCGCAGATCATCCTGCGGGTCGTCGTTCAGCAATTGTTGCTACACTCGCACGAGGTGATAGCGGCTGCTGCGGAAGGAGCGACGCAGGAGGCGCGCCCTTCCTCGCCAGCACCACGTCCCGCCCCTGCTCCCTACACCTTGCCTGCGCATGCCGCAGTGGGGCAATTGCAGCAGATTCTCACTTGAAAAAACTGCAAGTAGATCAAAACGAATGCCTCAGAACCGCCCCCTGCGCCCCAAGTTTCTTCCTAAAGTAGCCTTGCATCGCGAATGAGCAATGCCAATAAAAAACAGCAAAAACTATAAAAAAGACAAACAAATCGCGTAGCTGTTCGGGCGGCATCGAGTGTCCCCGCTGGACGTGCTCGGTCGCACACGCAGCCGCAACAGTATGTAATGGGAGTATTATACTGGATATTCATTGAAAATATCAACACTTTGTATATCATTGTTAATTTTTATAGCGTTACCATTAAGGTATTAAACGTTAGGTATAGTAAAGGCACAATTGCTCTTATTTGGAATGATGTGGTCAAAATGTTTTAAATAGAAAATTATTCTGCGTGACGTCCTATTAAATATATTATCACGTTAAGTATATTCATCTCTTGTTTTATATTATAATGGAGACAACTTTAAATATTTGTTTGTCATATAATCGAGTCATTGTTTTCAGAGCACCAAGGACCAAATTGGGAGAAATTAAGAACTTGCAGCTGCTCATAGCATCCGCAGCAAGAGCCGCAATCTATGGCGGCGTGCTTGGGGAAACCGCTGCACGCGACCTACCCGTTCATCAAGGATCTGGTCTCGCTCCGCCCAGTCATGTATTACGTGCCTATTAGTCTCGAAGGGGACATACGCTTCGCGATAGGCCCAACGCTCACTGCTAAACACTATGTATTGAGTGGGAAAGCGATTGCGAGCTATGGCCTTCGTGTTGAGCGTTGTGTCAGAGCTATTACGACCCAAATCAACGACTTGAAACTCTTAAAAAAACACAGGTATCCCAGAGAATATTGCAGTGACGGAATGTCTGTGCAACGGACTGATGAATCTGGCACTCTCACAATAGTGGAATGAATTTTAATTGTGTTTTCTGTCGACCCAACTGTAAAGTGCTTTAACAAAGTGGTGAACGCAAACATTGAAATCGGTCAAGATCCAGATTGAAAGGGATTCTCATGGAATGAAGCGGGAGCGAGTCACGCTTACAGACTTGTTTAAAGGAACGTATCGCTGGAGTACAGTAGACACGTTAATCGATTTCCGCACTCTTTTAAACGCCGAAGTTGTGGGATTAACACAAGACATCTGTGACGATCTTGCGGTTATATTAAGAACTTTGCGATATGCAGATCTGCAGTGGAGTCTCAAATGGAACATACTACAACAAATGTCTCGGGTACATGCCGGAAGATGGTGAATGATCCTCAGCCAAAACGTTAATATACGATAATTAACATGATCTTTACAAGCTAAATGTTTACTTCATTTGTGATTTAATTTATTCTGACAATTTCTTTTTCTTTTAGTGTTCATGATTAGTGAATTTTTCATTTTAATAATTTTTTCGTTTACAGTCTTACTTTTTAGAATTGGACTGGGTTTACGTGGCTGCACAAGTATTTTTTGCTGGGTGCTCTGGGTTGTTGAAAGCATTTCTTAATGGATGAATTTGTTTCTCGAATGAATTTGTTCGTCTCCTATGTTTCCTATGTTGTGTACATTCTAAGTCTCTGTCTACGTGTTGTGTAAAACTCTGTGCTCGAATGTTTTGTCATTAGGGAACGGATGTGTTATGGGAATGGTGTGTGTTGAGGACTTGAGCGAGTGGCTTTGTGAAGACTATGTATTGTGATGGCTGAAGTGGGATATGTCGCGAATTATTTTCTTGGTGGCGGCAAGAGTGGAAGGATTTCACATTTTTATATTTTTACTTATTTAAGACTGCTTTTCAAATACTAAGATTATAAAGCGATCACTAAGTTACATCGGGGTTAACAGTAACGGTATATGGGCACAAACATCCATGCCCGGGAGAGATTGGAACCTTGTCTGTGCGCGCAGCACATTTCAAATTGGCGCGCGTTTTCGGGGCTCGCTGCGCTGGCAGGTTCGCCCATCCGGAACGAGACGCGCAGGGCGGGGCACCGGCGTCACGTCGCCGGAGGCGATATCCCGTCCCGTTCACCCACGATTTCATCAATGGGTCAACGTCAATTTAGAAGCGGGAGAGAGCAAATTCAGTGGTGAAAAGGGAGAGACCGTGGAGAGCGTGCAGTATACGGAAATTTATAGCGACTGTGGAAAGTGCCTTAAAATTGAGGTTGTGTTTTATTAGTCATAAAATTCGATTAATTGCTTCTCAATCAGATTCTCGTCCTCAAAAAATAATTTTAATAAGTAGTCTCTGTATTGGTTCAAAATACAGTTGGATGAGTCCCTTTTTAGCGATTCATATTGACAGTAAAATATTTTTTTAATTTTGGTAAGTCAGCGCTTCTTATTATTTTTTTATAATCCTAATTATAAGCATAACATTTCTTGTTCATATCACCAAAACAGACATTTTTGTTATTTCAACACTCTTAAGCAAGAGTTTGTGTTGGGGTATGTGACAGGATGTTTTGCCAAGAAATATAGCACACGATTGGCTGAACTCTCCTTCCTGTACAAATTTGTGGTTACATTGCCTTAAGTATGTGTTACTTTAACATCTAGGAAATTAAAAGGATTCTTGGCTGAAGTCTAGTGTACGGTGCAACGTAAGGAAGTTGTTCAAACCGGCCCTTCGCTCCGCTCCCGTTAGGTGGAAAGCCAGGGTGGAGGGGTCGAGGGTTGTTTTGAGAGATTATGAGGGGCACCATTCGGTGGGGAGGGGTGGGGAGCAAATATGTACAACTTATTACATACTTATAAAAAGCATGGTGTGGGGCGGTTTCGCGCACGCGGCAAGCGAAACCACCCACGCCGAAGGCGTGGGCAATTTAAATAAATTGTAAAAACTTCACTACTGAAATAATTTAAACAGTTCGTAATTGGTCACTGACGTGACGTCAAAAGTTAGGGGAGGGCAACTTCACCTCGTATCTTGGCGGAGTTTCATTCGTGTTGGAATTTCAATGATGACTGGTGGTCAATCTTGGCGGAGTTTCTGTGCCGGGGTAGCTGTTGAAGTGGTTAGCTGCGTTGCTGTCGTACGACAGCAACGCAGCTACCGTTACGTTCAGTTATGCTTCTTGCGTTCTTCGAATTCTTTGTGATTTGTGTTTTTGAGTGTAGAGTGTTTGTGCTACGATGGTGAGAATAAATGTGGCGTTTTTTACGCGTTGCGCCGAAGGGGGTGTTGGGCTGTTATTGAAAGGGCGGAAGAACGTGGTTGATTGCTACAGGATTTTCGTGTTCCGTGTGTAATTGTCCTATGAGGTTGGCCAAACGAAAGGATTTGAGTGATGGGATTTGAGTGATGGTTCGAGTGGAAGTGCAGGAAGAAAGGGGCCAATCCTCATGCGCGAAAGTGGTTCAGTGCGGAAGGGGTCAGGGTTCGCGAGAAGCAGGTTAAGTATAACTCAGGTATTAGTAATGACCTTTCTGTGGGTCATGAAAGTACCGTGTGAGTTTATTACGAATGAACTGGATGTAAGCAAGAGAACCGTGACCGACTGGATGAGTTTTTGTCGTGAGGTGTGCGTCAGTGTCGCTGATAGAGTGAACAAACTGGAGGCGCAGGTTGTGGAAGTGGAAATAGATGAGAGCAAGTTTGGTCGCCGAAAGTACCATCGTGGCAAGAGAGTGGTTGGAAAATTGGTGTTGGGGGGAGTTGAACGTAAGACGAAACGCGCCTTTTTTCAAGGTCGGTAAAAACAGGCAGCAGAGAGGAGCTTCTGGGCGTTATTATGTCTTTCATCAAGCCGGGATCCATCATGTTCTGGGACTATTGGAAGTCTTATAACTTCTTAGAAGACGAGGATTTTTCAGCATTTCGCTGTCAACCACTCGGTTGACAGCGTTTTAGAGACCCTGAAAATGGTGCGCACACGAATCATATCGAAGGGACGTGGAGCGCAATGAAGCGGAGTCTGCCTCGTCGCCGCGCAGCTGGCCAGTTCGACAGCTACCTAGCCGAATACGTTTGGAGACGCCTTTAAGGGGGCAAAAACCCAACAGAGGCTTTTGTCGTTCCTTGAGGGCGCCTCCAAGCTCTACGAACCTTGAAACCCGCCTTTCGGTAAGTTTTATTCATTTCTATCAGAGCGCTTAGCGTAATTTGAGTACGTAAGGAGACTCCCCCACTTCTTCTTCCTCCTTCTCCCCTGCCCCCCACCTCCTTCCCCTCCTCCCCTGCCCCACCCCTCCCCCTTCCCTCCCCTCCGCTCCCCTCTTCCGCCGCATCATTGCTTCTCTAGGGTGTACCGTACACCCTACTTTAACCGGGTTCTTTTCTCTTTCCATCGTGAATTGAATGGAATTATCATATGAATTAAATAAGCCCAAAATCTTATTTAAGTCAGTAATATGTGCACAAAGAAGTATATCATCTGCATATCCATATAAAGATGCATATAAATGCAAACTAAGCAATTTACTTTATTAATAAGCTTCACTTTTCTTATTTAGTTTTGAGCGATTTATTTACTGCATATTTTACCTTTTATTTTATTTTATAATGAAGACAATTTTAAATATTTGTTTGTCATATAATCGAGACATTGTTTTCAGACGTTCAAAATTGTGAACTAGGAGAAATTAAGTGTCTTAATGGAGCAGCAGCAAGCGATTCTTAAGCAGCGACAGCAACAGACGTTGAAAGAAGTGACCTAGGAGAAATTAAAAGTCACCTGGTTGAGCATCAGTAAGTGATTAGTTTGAAGCAAAATTAAGCACGAAAATTTACATCACTAAGTATAGGGTAAGCTTCCACACGCTTATGTATAAATTCACGCTGTAAATATGTATTTATTACACGTGTGATGCCTTGTAAGTTCTAATTTTTTATGAAAAATGTGAAAATGTGAAATTTTTTTATGAAAAATTTGTTGTCCAAAGCGAGTTCTTTCATTAAGGTCATGTACATTTTTTTGAAAATTTTAGTATTTTCTGCGCAATATTGCACGCAATACCTGAAATTTTAAAAAATTACAAAAAGCAGAATTTCTCAAAAACGGCTCCAAATTTTTTCTTTAAACTTTTTGTAGGGATAGTGCTAAATGTGCTCTATGAGGTGACATTAACGCAATATTCCTCTATTCTTTTGTTTTTTCAAAAATTCAAAAAAATTAGTTTTTTTTGACTTGCCTCTCACGTCGTTAATATTTTCAATAGTGGTGATTTGTTCACATTATTATATTAATCAGTAACTGTGCTTTAAATAATGCCACAAAGTTTCTCGAAAATTGATTAGTTTTCTGTGAAACTAGCTCAAAATTCCGTATTTTCAAAAACGCTCAAACGCCTTTTTCCGAAAAAAAGCTTAAACTTTTTTGTTCAAACTTTTCGAACGAATAGTGCTAAATGCACTCTCTAATATGGCGTGAAGTTCATTTTGGTATTTTTTTGTTTTCCAAAAATTACAAAAGTGTAATTTTTTGAAAGTTCTCTCATACCGTTAAAATGCACATTTCCAGCAATTTGTAAACACTATTGAATTTGTGAGTAAGTGGTTCAAATCAAGTTTTTCGAAAAGTCAAAAATTTTCTGTAAAAAAGGGCTTCAAATTTTGCATTTACAGTAGGGCTTAAAAATTTTCTTGAAAACTGCTCCCAATTTTCAACGAAAATTGTAATTTAAGACAAGGTTTAACCGTTTTTAATATTCTTAAAATAATAGTTTTGTTCTTTTAGGAAACCGAAAACTTAATAAAATGTCAAAAAATGTAGTTTGGGCGGCGATAGATTGTAGTTTTCAAGAATAGCTAGTCCGAATAGCTAGCCGAGACCAAACGAAACAAAACTAGTTGGGAAAATCTGTGCCAGTCTGTAGCAACACTAGCTATAATACTGAAATATGTCAATTAATGTCAATTTGCTGTATTTCAGTTGCATTAGATCAATTTTTAGCGTATTCGATTTGTTAATTCATATTTACAACAAATTTGATGGAGTAATGAGTTTTTCCTGATAATATTGGAGTTAATGTATTTTTCCTGAAATTACTGTTATTTTAGTGATTTTTATCAATTATTATGTTGATCAGGTCAACGTTTTTCATTGATATTGCTGTATATAATGAAAGAAAATAAATAACTATTGCGAAGTATGATGAAAACTTTTTTTCAAAAAATGGTTTTCAACGGGCATGTGTCGATATTCCGATTGGGTGAAGTTAGGTCCCCACTCCCACACCATACGTTCAAATAGAACGATTAGCTAGCCGCGCATTGGCCATGTAATTCCAACATTTAAATAACATTATAAAGTTATTAGAACCCAATGAAGAATCTTTCTTATTTCAATGCATGTATGTAATACCTACTCCTTCCTACATCCCGCGAAGTTAGAAAGACCTGATAAAATCTATTAATAATCCTTCCTTCATAAATGATAAGGACTGGGAATTATTGCATTTATGGCCGCAGCGCGCGGCTGAAGATATCATTTCACCATGTTGCCCACAACATCGACCCCCCCTTTTTTTATATAGAAAACTGCCTGTTCTCTCTGACGACGACGGATGCGGATGAAGAGGATATGTAATTAATTTAAATTCAAAATTTGTGCTATTGTTCTTTGAGCTATTGCACCGTGTTTTTATATCCGCCTGGCGAAATGTACATATAAACATTGATGGGGTTTATATATAGGATCCTAAAAAAGTAGCAGATTCTTTTAAACTATTACTTTAATATCGCTTCAAATATTTTCACCACAAACACACTACGAAACACCAGCACTAACAGGAATATCAGAAGTTCAGAAGCTCTTAATATCAGTTTAATGTTTATAACTCCAACAAATGAATTAGAAGTGACTGCAACAATAAAAGGCCTGAGTAATAAGAAATCCACAGGTGTAGACGAGATCTCAGATTACTTTGTAAAAAAAAAGTTGCAGAAACCTAGTACATCCATTAACCCATATTATTAACTGCCATTTCAAACCGGAAATTTTCCTGATCATTTAAAAATAGCTAAAGTAAAACCACTATATAAGAAGGGGCTAGAAACAAATTGGTGGGAAACTATAGACCAGTCTCACTTTTATCAGTTTCTTCTAAAAGTATAGGAAAGAGAATTTAGATTAGGATTACTTCATTTTTAAGACGACACAAACTTATAACAAACACGCAACGTTGTGGCCTGTGGTAACACAGCTACAATGGATTTCATAGAAAGTGTTTATCAGTCTGTCGATAAGAAGCACAATAGTATAGGTTTATTCCTAGATCTTTCAAAGGCCTTTGATCTAGTTGATCATGGTATATTACAGGACAAAATGGACTTAATTGGAATACGAGGGATCGCCTATGATTGGTTTAAATCCTTTCTCACCAACCGTCAACAAATGGTAGAAATTTTCCACACTCTTGGAAGTAACAAAACTTTTTCTAAATATCTTTACTAAGTAAACCAGATATCATAAGAAGTGCCACAGGGTTCAGTTCTTGGACCTGTAATATTCCTTATATATAATCAATGATTTGGGATATTATCTTAATAAAGGGAAAACAACATTTTTTGCCGATGATACAAGTATATTTTTCACACGTTCCAATGCAAATTAGGCCGCCCGAATCGCCTTGGACCCTTTTCTCGGCGTGCAAGTTGGCTCGAAAGAGCAACTTTGCAACGAATTCCGCTTACGAAAACTTCAAACCAAAAAAAAACGCAAATTTGAGAATTAATATCTCGGGACCCAGAACTCTGGTCTGCGTCCGGTTTGGACTGGCTCGAACGACTCGCCGCCGTCTATAAGAAAGTATTTTTCTCGAAAGCTCAGTGTTGTAAATGACTGAAATTGTTAAACAATTGTTTTGTTTTCGAAAACTAGCGCATCTTCTTCCCCGCACGCCTTTCCACACGTATCCGGAGTTTCGCGTTCCTCTGACCCCCGGTTTTGGAGCCAGGGGGCGTTGAACTTTGCAACAAATAGAACACGAGACACACCGAGAACCCGACTTTAGCAATTAATTTCTCGGGAACCAGAACTCTGATCGCTTTCCGGTTTGGACTGAAGTGAACAACTCACCGCCGCCCGTCTGCTTTTATTTTTTAAACTCCGCTATAGCAAATGTAGGAAATTGTTGAAATAATTTCCATAAACAATTTTTTACGGAAATACGAAAAAAAGTATCCGACCAACTGAGCTTTTTGCCTATCTCTACCCTCTAGTACATTTTTCTCCGAAGCGTCACAATTTTCTTATAGGTATTCAAATGGTTCGATAGTTGATTTTTGAAAGCCGCCACGATCTCACGTAAATACAGTATTTTACTTATATATGATAATAATGAACAACAAATCTGCACTATACCATTATTATAACAAGTATCCTAGGTAACAACCAATACTTTAGTTTTATACCATCACATATGTACAAAAGCATTTACATACTTTCTTCTAACACTTCAAAGCACTTACACACTTTCACCGTCTGTGAAGTTACTAAAGTTACTCACCCACCAGAACCGGCCACATTAAAAGCAGACTTAATCAATAAAACCAGCCCTTTCACAAAATAATATCTATATTCTTCTATTCTAAATAATATCTATATTCTTTCATTCCCCTTCTTCTCACCCCCTCCCCTCCTGTCTCTCCTAACAACAGCGTGTCTGGGGTAGTGAGAGATTCCTTCCCACACTCTCCCCTTTCCGTTTGCTGCACACCACCGCCAGCTCTGCCACTAACCCAACTCGGGAAAAGCTCTTCAGCAGGCGCGGATTCTTAAACCGACAACCTGGCATGTTGTCGTAATTGTTCTAGCCGACACACTTGGAACAGTGGATTCCAAGCCACATCTGAGTAGCCGGTAACGAAAAAGCAGACGAACTTGCCAAAATAGGGGCGGAAAAAGACCAACCATACATGGATATCAGTCTCACCTCGGCCAGGCATATCCATTAGTTCAGCCGCAAAACACTACACCAAGCGAATGCACGAGAAATCTAGCAGAGGAAAGCGGTGGCCTTTACTTCACAGCACCGCCCCCCGCCTACTCTCGACAGGTCGACTGCTGTAACAGTCTTCTGAATGCTGACTGGCCATGCCTACATTCGGGCGCACCAGCATCGCTTTGGCCTCGCAGAGGACGACACGTTCCCTACTCTGCTGCGACGTCCTATGGACGGGGATGACATCTCTGCCTGCCTCGAGCTGGACGACTATCTGTCCAGACCCAGTTGTTACTGGGAGACACGACGCCAAATGGCATAACAGCCAAGAAGTTCAGTGGGCGGCTTTGACTAAACTTTTTCTATATATTGTGATAGTTGATAGAAATTCAAATCCCACGCACGCCCACGCAACGTACGCGACGCCAGGGACAGTATGTTCCGTAAGTAAGCACGGCGATAGTCGCGGGAGCGCGACCTGGCGGCAGCCAGTGAAAACCTCCGGCCGGCCGCGCGAAGGGGTTGCGACGCGCGCAGCTGCCCGCTAGGGGAGGGAGCGAAGGAACTCCCCTACATTTGAAAAGAGGTGCTGATGAATACCGCCGACAGCCAAAGAAAAGTCTTTTGGCTTGCCACTTCACTTGGTTATTATTCATCCAGCTACTCTCTCCACATCTACATTTACTTAGGAGTTTTCACAGTAGATGCTGTGTTAGCTAGAATACATCGGAATAGTTCTAATGCATTCCGGGAGACTGTGTCGGAAATAGGGCACGAAAGTTATCAAAGTGAAGAATTAGAACGTTTCGAGCAGAAATTAATAGTGAAACGCTGTGAATTCGGAAGTGAAGTTGAGTGGCGTGAGATTGCGATCACTGCAATCTAATACGTGCAGCAGAAGGACTAAACGCTTTACTGCTTATACGTAGCTGCACTGTACGCAAAAGAACTTTTTATTCGCATTGCTACAAATTGCGACGTGCATTATCTACGTACGGAAGCGTACCAACGAGGGCAGGACGGAATCTGGACGACACGGGACAAGACGGACTTGGACGAGACGGGCTGCGTGTTCCGGAACGAGAAGAGACGACGAGGTCGGCGAATTACGTGCGACGCGCCGACGAGAGCCGGCTCCCCGCCGCGTGTAATCCACGCCTGAGAACGCCGCCGCCCGGGCTAAGATCGCTTCGCTGCCGCAACGTTGCAACCGCCAGGGTCAGGTAACCGCCGAACGGAAGGGAACGCCAAGGTTGGCGTAGGTTACGGATTTCGTGCGGCGCGCTCAGAACGCTGTTTGTATGTCAGCCAAATAAATAGAGAGAATTTGTGCCTTACCAGACTATGAACAGAAAACACTAGTAAAATTTAATTGTCTTAATGATCAAAGATCTGAGAAAAGAGACATTTGTAATTATAAGGGATTATGTCTTGTAATGCTTTAAAAGGGACATGTTTATTGTTGTAAGAAAAAAGATTTAAAGTAAATGTTGTATAAAGTAGTTGAATGGTATAGCAGACTGCACAAGTCAGAATAAGGTTCAGGCAAATGTTATTTTGCAATAAGTAAATACAGTCTCTAATCCGCCAAATACAGACTAGTATTTTGAGTGTTTCAACAAAATTATAATTTGTAATAATTATTTTTTGTTTGATTTTTGGATTTTTATTAAATTCATGTGTTTTGATGTATTATTTCTGTGTGTGTGTGGTCAACCCTTGGTCACTGGCCTTGGTCACTGGTAAGATCCTGCTCCCCTGAGATTTTCGAAAGCTCGTTTTCGAGCATTATTCTGCCTATGCGCGACTACGCATAAGGGAGAAGCGTCAGACTATATTTCAAATCGTCGTATAAACGATGGCAAATAGTTTCCTATATGATGGTGGATCAAGCATTTCAATGCACATATTTTACAAAAGTGAGACAAGGACAACGGTAAATTAACACGTTTTGATTTTACGAAAAGGCTGGCCGACAAATTAGTTATGCCACACAAGTACAAGGTTAAAATTTCCAAGTCACTCATCAAAGTTGAGTTCATGTATGGAGCGCATTAATTTATGCGCTCCATATGCGGATTTAATCCGCAATATGGTAAATTAAATATGTTCAAGTCACTACCGCAAACGTTGAGAGATTTTTCAGCACTTCAGATAATTAAGATTTTTTTAGAACTTAAGATAAGAAAAAGAAAAACTTATCCCACTTCATCTAAAAATGCTTCTTATTAATTGTGGACAAAACTACAGCAAAAAGTGAAATTGAAGGATCTGTTATTTAAAAAATAAGAATAATGCATTAATTTAACGTTGTAAATTTAAGAACTTTGCGTTTTTTATAGAAAAGCGAATATTTCCCCTCTAGAATGATTATTCAATTACAATATTATCTTATCTATCACACTGTATTTAAATGTGTTTCGAAATAAAACACTGTTTAATAAATCACCGAGTTTTGCATGGCGTGATGCATAAAATTTGTTTACTAATCATGCCTATTAAAGACTTATTTCCATACTTTTTAGGACCTTTTTAGGCGCCTAAAACCACATTTTTTGGACCTAAAAATCCGATGTCTACTGGTTAATCTCATACCTTCCGCTCGTTATGGATGTTTCGTACAACTATCTTTAACCTCTTCAGAAGCTGCCAAGCATGAAAGTACGAGTTGAAAAATATTTAACAGCCTCACTTATCTGCTGTGTTTCATGACCATTTTCTGTAGACAATTCCATTGCGGGTTCACGGGTTTTGGTCCAATAAATAACGTATTTTAGTTTGCCGACGTTTCGGAGTTTATTATAGCTCCATCTTCAGGGCTGGACAAGTTTTCACAACACGGTTATTAAAATATTTCACAGTTCCAATTATAATTTTAAAAAAAATTATAAAAACATTGAATATATATTACAAAGAAAATTACAAATTAAATACAAAGAAAATTACAAATAATTACAGAGAGTGTCCTATTTCTCTGTAATTATTTGTAATTTTCTTTGTATTTAATTTGTAATTTTCTTTGTAATATATATTCAATGTTTTTATAATTTTTTTAAAATTATAATTGGAACTGTGAAATATTTTAATAACCGTGTTGTGAAAACTTGTCCAGCCCTAAAGATGGAGCTATAATAAACTCCGAAACGTCGGCAAACTAAAATACGTTATTTATTGGACCAAAACCCGTGAACCCGCAATGGAACAGCCTCACTTAGTATTTCTCAATTTCCACGATATCTCGAAAAACAGTAACAAAAACTCAATTCACAAAGTATCGTTTACTCTCGCCACTGATCCAAACAATCAAACGTCGAGGGCAAACAGGCAGCGAGAGATATTTCTGTTCTCACGCGTGCTTTGGTTTCTGAGGTCCTATGATATTCGCTGTAGTTTTTGGTTGACTAACTGCAAATATATTGAAAATAAAATGTTAATAGTCGTTAAGCGAAAACAGTGTTTGCCATAGTGAAGTTGTGAAACTTGACAAGAACATTCAGTGCAGATTTTTTATAAAAACATTTGTAATAATAAAAATTCACGCTGATAAATATTTTCAGCATTTCACATTTGTATCACACCTGATGATTTACTTAAGGATGGCACATCCTTTTAAGAAATTAAATCAATAACAAAAAATTTGAACCATTTCCACTTTCCCCTTTCCCCTTAAATCTTCTCCAGGTAAGATAATGCTTTGCTTTTGGCAGGCAAAATGTCCATCCTAGTGGATAACATTTGCCCAATAAAAACGCTTCTGCATTCACAGTATATAATGTACCAGTAAAATGTTGCAACATTTGAAAAGTATTTCTTCCGCTAAGAATTACATTATCTATACTGTCTACTTTTTTTAATGCTACTACTAATGAAGAAAATACTAACTTATTTTTTAAGAATGCATAGCAATTCTTAGAATATCTGTCAAAACTGGAAACGTGTTTCAATAAAACAATGTTGAAAATAAATTTATACTTAATTGTAAAAATAACATTGGAATTGCTTATTCTAAAGCGTGTCCCAGTTTACATCTTTTTCAAGAGTCCACAAAGTGCTTGATTAAAGTAATCAGAAACGTGCAAGTGTTCTAATACTTAAAACTGACCATCTACATGCGATACAAAACTATCATAGTGCCATACAAAGTTATCCCATAAAGCTTTAAAGGATCACTGGATTCAGGACTTAACGTTTTTGCCACTGAAAGAATTTCTGAAGATACCAGATATGCAAATTTAGCTTTACCTTCTAGAGATCAATGAATTAAATTTCTATTTGCCAACTTGTGTTTCATATTTTTGAAGTTACTTTCGAGTAAGTTTACAACTTGACATAACCGTCATGAAACAAATTTTGACAAAAATAATATGAATGAAAATGAAAATACAATCTTTGCTTCAATAATGAAGTAAGCAAAATCCCAAGAGCATCCTAGTTACTGTAAAATGCAATACCAACTGCAGAGTTTGAAAAATGGTTCCAAAATCATATTGATCTAGTTTCGAGTGCTGCACGTTCTTGATGGCTTGAGAACGCAATACTCAAAACTTAAAACAATCTCCACTAATAATACAGGTTTCTCACAAAACAAATTTATAATTATTTCCATCGTAGCCATGACTTGCAGGAAAATAATCTTCTCCTACCGTTTGACCTGCACTGCTGACCATCAGTCGTTCTCTCCAAAATGTATGTATTGAAACAAAAACACCTTGCAGAAGATCTTGTCACGTCTGGAAAAGAAACAAAATTACACAATACAAACGTTTGTCCACAATTATGGAAAAATAATTCAATACTTCGTGTCCATAAATAGTAAGAAGCAGAGCAGAAGCTATAAGATTGTCCCCTCTCTCGTAAAATATTTATAGCCAGTTCACCTTTTGAATTTTTTTTTATTTTTAAATAATAATTTAAATTGTTCTCAGATGAATCACCTTAATTTTACAATACTTCAGTGACAAAATACTCGACAATGACATCTACTGCATAGGCGTTTCTCCACAACGTTTTCTCCTGGTCTACGCAGTGGCCGTGAGTGAATTAATTTCAAGTGTGTAGTTAAAACCATAACATCTTTTCCATCATTCTGAAGGCATAACAAATTTCCGTGGTCAGAAGGGAGAGCAGGCCCCATGGCCTTCCGCCACGTAAAATAAGGCTTCGATTCAATTCAATAAATCGCTCAGCTCTTCTGCCACTTTTGTGTGGTTGATGATTGACCCTCAAGATTGATCCCAATGCAATTTCCGCGAAGTCCACCGGGGAATGGTGCTAATAACTACATGCATTCAGTTCAGTTTTATTGCAAGGGTTGTATTGACGCAACTTCGTTTTTCAAATGGTGATTTATGATATTTCATGATGGACATCAGAGGCGGAAGTAGCAGTGGTGCAGCCGGTGCAGGGCGCGAGGGACTCCGGCTCTAAAGCTTCCACACACGAACTAAAAATATTCTTAATTTCGAGTTTTTTTTATTTATTAGATTTCAATTTATAGTCGATTGAAATAAAAATACAACAATATTGAGAAAAAAGTGTTGTTCCACTTTCACTATTTTTCAGTAATTATTTTCTTTGTCCGTTATTTATATTCAAAGCTAAATAAAATACTGCAGATAATGAATAAGTAAATAAATAGTACATTATAGCCGAGGGCGCCACAGCACCACAGGCTTTTACGATGTTACATGTGCCAGGGGAGCGTACCGAAAAATGAACAAGACTGAAATAATCAAATCTATTCAATTTTTCAACTGTCACTATTTCTGTAACCGCGTTCACAACAAGCCATGAACTTTGCGTAGAACGCATTTATACATGGAGTAATCCTCCGTTAAACTACTGATCTTCATATTCAAAGGTTTGTTGTATGCATTTGTGTAACATTTGGAGATTAATGTGTTCATATTAATGTAATATACAAATAAAAATTTAAAATAATTCATACTTACAAATTGAATATAATTAGTAGAAAACTCGCAGTTTCAATGTATTAATTTATGTATCAATATTTTATTTTAGGATCTGGCATAACAATATGCCGAGATAAAGGATACGATGACGTAGCAGTTACGAGTGCCTATTCCAGAGTGCAACTAAGTTTTGGATTCACCCGATCATGCCATTTATGTTCACTGCGCTTCTCGTAACTTAAATCTTATCTGAAACTATGACGTCAAGGGCATATTACAGGTTTTCAAATTTTATCATTTGCTGGAACGGATATAAGTTTTTTTCGCCTATAGTATAAATCGTTGGTCTTTTTTATCCAACACGATATCTTCGCATTATAGTATTTAGACTCGTTTGAAGGTACGCGACTTGCTCAACTAGTAGGTAGAGAAGAAATTATTCCTTATTAGCAATAAAATATAACTTTTCGAAACATTTGCAAGCTCTTTCGTTAATAACGTTGACTAGCAAGACTAAAGCAACGAAGCAATTAAGGTAAGGAAGTGTATGGAAACATTCGAATTAGTATTTCAAGTTATTTTGCATTCAAAACTTTTGACTTCCAGGCACGAGCTACTTGCCCGCCTGGGGAGCCCGGCGCTCCTACGGGCACGGCCAACTTCCCCTTATTTTCCCTTATAATGAAGGGCTCAAGAGCTGAAGCGGTTCGAGGCGGTGAATAGTGGCTTAATACGAAAATATGAGAGATTCTTTCAGACAAATAACTGAGAATGGTGTTACGTTAATATTCTTTACTATTTATTTCTATTTGATGTTTATTTCCTTAAATTCTCCCTTATGTGAGCCGCTGAGAGCAAAAGTGGTGTAAGTCAAATTTTGGAAGATTTGAGATACATGTATTGGTAGATTCTTTGAACATTGTTCCATCACGGGATAAAATGGTGTGAATCAAACTTCAATATTCCTTAGCTAGATGTCAGCACAATGCAGAAGTAGCCAACAAGTTGCTCATACCGCTGCATGCAATTGTGGTGTATGTCACAGGTGGGGCAAAACAACAACTTCCAGGGGCTCCCAAGAAATAGCTTGTTTATCTACATCCATATACAGATGAAGCATCTCTGAGAAAAATCTCTTAGTGATACGTACACAAATCAAAATCGCAACTTTAAAGTTGCTCTCACTTGGTTAAAAATCGTGGCAAACCCTATTTTCCGTCGCATTACTATCTCACAATCATTAAAATTGTGCATTAATTGAATGCAAGTCGTTTTTCAGAAACTGTGTGCAAAAGTGGCGACAGTCAACGAAATAATTAATTAATAAGCAATGTATCAGAGCAAAATATCTGTAGTAAGTTAAAAGAATATCTCCTTAATAGGTTCATAAGGTCATTTATTTGTAAGCATTATAGTTTTACAGCTCTTTTCGTTTACACGTCATTCGCCGGAAAGGGTTTTCTTTTACTTGCTCTCAACGGCTCATATAAACGGGGGGGGGGGCACCATCTCCCGAATTAAGGAAAAAAGAATGTGCACTACGCTTACGGGACTTAAACCTTAGCCGTTCAAGCGCTGGAATCGCCATTCATTCAATAACGTGCTGAGTAAAACTTGAATTTGAAGTGAATCCTGAGCAGTCAGCGACTTTTCATTTCATTAAAACTTTAACAACTTAATTAAACGCTAAAAAAGGCTAAGGTATCTGACATACATTGTGAATACAAATTGGATACCCTCCCCTTTAAAGTTTAAAAAAATTCATCCCAAATTAAGTTATTTAAATATCTAATTTTGTGGATTATATTGCATTGAGAAAGAAATATTTAGCCTCAATATTCAGGGAGCAGGACACATTTGAAAAAAATGTTCCACTTCCACAACTTTTTAAGTTTCAGGTATCTTTATTCAAATTGAACTTTTACCATTGTTGTACCAATTTTCAGACAATGTTCACGTGACCATAGATCATGGCATCATTACATAAATCACTGCCATTCTAAGGACATTGGTTAGCAACTTCTGTTACAGTTCGAGTAAGAGTCCAATTCAGTAGGAGTCAACTGTTAGGGCACAAGAACACTTTGCTGAATATGAATTCCCCCACCCACCCAAAAAAATTTAGAAATCTGTCATTTGAGAAAATTCTTGTAGAGGTATTTTTGGAAAAATTAACTATGACTTCATAATGGTACCTAGGTTCTTTTAGATAGACCTTGTAAAATATTTATTTGTAAAATAAAATTTACATTTACATAATATTTTCATACATTTCAGAACACATTTTGGCTCCATCATCAGGTAAAAATCTGAAGTTAAAATCAATGAATCATAGAAAAGGAACAATATCAAAGTTACAAAGTCATAAATGCAGCTTCATTAAGTATAGTTATGTTGGAGTATCACATCTAAAAAAGTTGTATTAGAATATGTAATTTAGTGATTTGCAAGAGGGACACACCACTTATAATGTTAAGAAATGATTTCATGACACCTATTTGCAATCTAAGCAAGTCACATTGGGCAGGCAAGTTTGCCATGATTCATTAGAATATTAATACACCCTAGAGACCACAAAGATTGGGAAACTTCTTTATAGACCTTTAATTGGCCATGCGCACAAGATAAATTATCTATCCTTCTGTAGCAATGACAATGTATGTCTGCACTTATAATGTTTAAATTCTTACATCACTTCAACATTTCTTTAGTGGACTTTCAAGTCTTGTTGGAAAGCTCCTTTTGTAAAATTGTTAATAACAAGGGCTATCATGCCTCCTTTATCACAGATTACAAATGCAAAAGAAGGATTTTGTTTCGAAAATCTGTTCATAGCTCTTAAATAATTAAGTACAAGCACATAAGTTACACTATGCTTTAACAGTGAGTTTATGAATTTGTTCAGTTAATCAACAAAAGTACTGCTACTGATATCCCAAAAACTCTTTGGTACAGTATACATAGAACATTCAAAATACTTTACGAATTAAAATTTAACACCAAGTCTATCTACCTCTAATGGGGAGTGGAAACTAGACCTAATGTTATATTGTTAATTAAGTTTTCTGGTACCTCAAGTTCTGTAGGATTTTTTTCTCATCTCCAATTTCTTAGAATAACGATTGGAACTTTGAGAAATTAAGTCTTGCAATTTATAACACTTCTTACATATATTGTAATTAAATATTTTCCATAATTTTATGCACAGCATTTATGAAAATCATTTAAGTTTCACTATCTATTATTAGAGTTATTTTCACTTCATTGTCAGAAATGATGCAACTTATAGGTTGCAACAATCTTTGAATACCATTTCTACACTTATTTTGATAGGTTTTTTTTTTTTTAATGGAATCAGACAAACACAGTCATTTAGTACAAGCTCCTTCCATTTGTAGGAAGACAAAAACCTAATATAATTTTGGAAAGTTTTGTACTCTAAATGAACCACTTGTGTAAAAGTTGCAGTTTCAGGATATGTCTTTGACAAGATCACCTGTACAACAAGGTTTCGAAGACTAATTCTATAGAGATCATGAACACTTTCAGAATGTCATCCTAAGTAACATTGTCTTCAAAGTTAAATTACAGTGGTTGACAAGGTTTTCTTCACTAGAAATCTGATAAGCGAATCTAGTGCATTTTTTCGTACTGAATTCAGATATGCATTCAGAATTTTTCCATCAGGCACAGTTATTATGCAACATCTTCATTTTAAAATTTGATTTTAACATTCTTTTTAACCTGCCATAGGAAACTTTACCTTATATGTAGTGGTTTTATTCATGTTGTATTTAAAGAAATTATAAGTAATATCATGCTGAAACACCAACAGGTTTATTGTGAAGGTTCATTCATGTTTTGACATGCTCAAACCAATTAATCTTGCATTGTGATGTGTCAGTGTTGAGGTGTCTGAGCTTGTTAGCACGAATATCTCTGGCAATATATTTTCTTCCTTTGTGTTTAAAAGTATACTGTATAAGCTATGTTTTAGGGTTTTGTATTTTCATCATGCCAAGAATGTGTGTACATCATACACAAGTTCTGCTGTATTTGTGGTGAGCTGACTCCGAACTGACTCTTTCAGACTTGGAGGTGAAATTTAATGCCACTTGCGAAAAAGTGTTAACATTACTTTGGCTGTCAAGTTGGTGGTTTTGAAAGAAGCTGGCCCCAAATATGTTGTGTCTGTCAAGATTGTTGCCTTGATAGAAAAATGGTACACATCGTACACCATTTGCAATTCCTATGATATGGAGGGAATCTAAGGATCATCTAAGTGATTGTTCTTTCTGTTTGACAAATCTTATAAGAAACTCTTATCACTGTCCAGAGAAATGTGTCACATGTCCATTTATTGAATCATGAAAAAATATATTTACCCCCATTGCATATTAAATTAGGAGGAATGAAAAATTTCGTTAAAGCTTTAACTTTCTGATGGATTCTTGTACTCAAGTCTAAATTTCCTAAAGAAGTGATGCTAAATTGAAAGAAGGGATTTTTTAGGACTACAAATGTGGTCATTAATTGCTGAATATTTTGAAGAACTGTCAAATCAGTTGGAAAAAGGAGTCCAACAGTCTCAATAATTATTTATATTGCAACTTCCTTGGAAACCATAGAGCAGAAAACTATTGGTCATACTGGCTGATCTCCTGAATTCTCATAAAGTTATGGGACATAAGGTTTTGAAAATTCACTTCTTAAACTCTGACTTAAATACTTCCTCCCAGAAAATCCTGGGGCTCTCAGTGATGAGCATGATTAGGAGTTTTCATCACTAAATTTCTACAATGAAAAATGGGTACTAAAGCAAGTGTAGTTCTAACATGTTGGCTGACTACTTTTGGACCAAGGAGAGAGACATTCCTGCCTGAAAATCATCATTATCACTTTCTAGGTACAAAATGAGTAGTCAGAATTTAAGTCAGGATGAGTAGTATACCATTTAAACTTGGATAGCTAGTAACCGATTTCATTAAAAATTATAAAAGTTCAAAAGCATATCACAGAACACTTCTACCTGATGGGGAAAAACTGAAATAATGATTGAATTCAGTATGAAAAATACATATAGGATCTGTTATTTTCATTCTTGTGAAAGAAAAAAGGTATTTTTGTACAAGAGTGTTATTAATTACAATTATGTTATTATATATACACTTAACCAAAATAGAATACTCCATGTTTGGAAAGGGGGAGGGGGATACCACTTACTATGCACCGGCAATATCCGATACCTCTACCATTTTTGCGTTAGGAAAGTTCTCTTGTTAAAAAAATGAAAAATCACAGTTTAATTGGGAATCACACCAAAGTCAATTTTTATTTAACACAACCCATATCTGCCTAGAACATTTTTCTTCAATTTTCTTTTCTTTTATGTATGAATTCTAGTACCATAAAAACTTAAAATATATATTGAAAAAGGAAATTTGTTTTGAATTCTTTGCAAAAGTATTTTCTTCACACTGTGTCGTTAATGATCCACCAAGGCTGATTTCATATCTTTTAGTAAAAAACTTCATGAAATTTTTGAAGAACTCTTTATAAATAGTAATCAAAATTTTGCAAATAATGTTTTATTTTACAAATGTTTGCATGAGAATAAAAAGTCAACAGTGATTATTTATATAAAAACCCATAATTTTGTATAGATTAACTTATTTCTTGATGAAATTTAGCAAAACATATCATACAGTGGCATAGCACACTTTTTGTTGTCTTTTGTTTTTCAGACTTTATTGCTTCTACTTGGTCCCACAATTATCATGCAACACATTTGATATTGCCATCTATTGCTGTGTGGGCTTCGCAGAGGTCATTGTCAAAACGGCTTTATTATTAGTTTCTATCCGATTCTAATTATCTCTCATTCTGATGAATCATTACTTCAAATTAGGACTTTCTGATTACAAGTTTTGCCACAACTTGAAGTTGTCCACCTGAAAGTTTATCAGATATTTGCAGCATTCGTCACCAAAACAATAGTTACTTTCATTTCCAATATCAGTTGCATCTATTAAAATATCAACTTGACCAAGATTATTATCGTCGACTACCTTTTTAAGTTCTTCTAAAATTCATCCCTTTCAGACAGTTAGACCTGCTTATGAAAATATCAGTAACACTATAGAGGAAATTACACATATTTAATTTCTTATAATCAAATGACTAATCAATCAAAACCAGTTTCTTCTAATCCATCTAATAACACTCTTCTCAGGTAACTGATTTAATAGAATTTCAATTTTGTATACATAGGCAAGCTAGTGTCTTGCTATGAATTCTGCCAGAGGGTCATTCACGACCCACACAAGTTTGTACTTTTACTACACATTGGTTAGAGAGTTTTAACTAATTTGTTACTGATAATTGCTTATTTTAGTTTTATAAACTAATTTTTAATATTATACATTACAACAAATTAAAAGCATAACAATACTTTCAGTGTATTAAATTCATAATATTTTTCCTCTTGAAAAATAATTTCGCAAGATGGGCTGTTAATATCCCTGAGGGCAGATGTGGGTTAATAATTTTGAAATATTTATTTGATAATTTTTATTAACGACTTTCAAATTTACCTTTTTTGAAATGCAAAATAGAATTCTCATCACATCCACTATTTGATCAGCTATATAAATCTGATAACTATAATCCCCCAAAGGCATACGCATGGCATTGCCAAATGGCAACGGCTTCTTCTTGCATCTCTTTCCTATGTATATTGTGTCCAAGTGTGAACTTTATGCACTGACGTTTCTCGTTAGGCATTGTAGTTCACATTATCTTTAATAGATGTCGCGGTTATTATGTCATGGACATCTGTAAGGAGATTGTTACAGCAGCGTCCTTGGTCTTATGAAACCCAATTATTATTATTTTTTTTTTGTTGATTAATATTCAGAAAATGCCAATATTTGCATCCTTTCAAAAATTTGTGAAGATAATTTGGAGTTTTAAGATTTATATAAATCACTTTTGAACAGAATTTGACATCATATTGTTGTTATTTTTCCAAAAACATTCCGGTTGCCAATTGGAGTCTTCATGCATTTGTGTGTTACAAACTCCTGCCTCATCCTCATGTTCGGTTGTGGGTTACAATAGTTTTCAGGTTTGCTTTTGTGCATTTAAAGGTGTGTTGGCTTGTCCACTTTTCTACGTGTTCTTCTTTTGTGAGATTTTACAATTCGGAAATGGCAAGAAACAACTAGCAAACATATATATTTGATTATAATGGTACATAATGGCCAATGACTGAAGACATTATTTTAGAAATCCCTAGTGGAAGTGAATGGGATTTTGATAGTGATAATAGTGACGATGATCCAACTGTAGATCCAAATGCACTATTTAGGGATCTTGATGATGCCCATCAGATGTCAGGCTTGATAAAGTGGATCACTGGCCTGAACATGAAGAAAAGAAACAACGATGCAAAATTTCTGAATGCATAGGCTACTCAAGAATCAAATACTCAAAGTGTTGCGTTCATTTATGCTTGAATAAAGGAAACTATTGTTTCTTTAAATACCACAACTCAAAACATGTGTAAACTGACATGAAACATATTCTTGTTGAATTCCCATAAGTATTTTAGCAGGTTATTAAAGGTTCAAAGGCAATTGACAAAAGTATTTTTATGGTTAATTGTATGTTCTGGGTAATTTTATGTTAATTTCCACACAATTTCTTTTGTTTGTCTCAGAATTAATTAGTAAATCATGAAGTTTTAATGGATTTTTATATTGATTAATACAGCGTTCTCTTTCATGATATATCATTGGTTCATATATGAATGCATGGTGTTGCCATTTGGCACCAAAAATAAAAACCTTTGTTATGTGGACAAAATTTGCAAAATATTTTTTTTAATATTTTTCCCGCATCCTACACATTACATTTAGTAAGGAGAAAAATTTTCATTTATATTGATAAATTCATGCACTGTAGGGTTAAGATAGGGGGCATGCTAAGTCCATAACATGAATGAATGATGGGTAAAAAAAATTAAGTAGTTAAATATATATTAAGCTGCAGCATTTATTTAAGAAGTCATAAGCATCAGAGTACAATAGAAAAACTCCATTCATTGATTTCTTTCTACAATACTTGAAGGATATTGTTAAAGCATGCAACAGATTCCTTGTTTTCTCCAACATCATTGAGCACAGTAGAAAAGTGTTTATGCCTCCTGTGCATCTAATTTTCACACAATTTGTTTGAAAAGGCTTGGCTTCTGAGAACTATGTCTAACTTACCAGAAGTGCAGTTGCAAGAATTTCGAATATCTGCTCTGATTGTTTTTAAATTGTGCAAACTGAAAATTGAGAGATTTCCCAAGAGTTGGCCGAAATAACCAATTTGCCACAATAGTTTTCCATGACTCAAAGCTAGGTAGAAGTCAAAAATGATTATTTGTTATACCAATACTGCATTAAGACTGATCTTCAATTCCTTAAATGCTTCAGTTTTTCATTTGAAGTATTTCCTTTCAAGTCCTCATTTGATTAAACTTTGTAGGCTTACAAGAGGAAAAAAATTGGAACTATCTTTGAGGAGACTAATATGGTTCTGAATACTGGCCAAGTGACCCTTATTTACAAAACCCTCTCTTATTTATCTAACCCTCTGCTGTGTATTTTGCTCAACTTTTATTGTACAACCCTTAACATTAATTTGGCAGTGACCATATCCCAATAAAAATAGCCATTCCCAACAAGCACTCAGTAATTCCATAGTAATCCTAAATTAAAATTCAACCATGCAGACTGGATCAACTTTGCAAGATAATTGACTAAACTAAATGACAATTCATAGATATTTAAGCAAATGGATGAAAAGTTCTTAAATTTGTTAATATAATCAATGCAGCAAACTCTACTATACCTATATCCTCAAAAAAACACAAAAATGTACCTCTTGGTGGTATGAACATTGTTACAAAGCACTCCAAACGGTTAAGAACAATAAAAATAGATACATCACCCTACTAATACTAATAAATTCCAATTCAAATAACTAAAAACCATTGCATAAAACTTGCAACAAACAGATCTCAATATGGATTAATTACATATTGGTTATGTCTTGCCACATATTCCGATGAGGTTTATTAGACAAAAAATTAATCAAAACTTTGTTTAACCTGTTCTAAGCATTACTGTTTTTCTTGTTGCAATTTATAAAGTCACCTGTGTCTCATTCCTTCAACCTACCTTTAAAAAATCCTGAATGTTTATTTCACCATTCCATGCAGTGGGAATAAGTTAAATTATCGAGCTAACAACCCTGGGTTCAAACAACCAAAACATAAATTTGGATACACATCTTTAATGTATAGTAAAAAGACTATTGGGTAATCCACATTACAGTTTATTTCATATCTGATGTGAATAAAAATATTCACTTTTACACATTCATGTTAATATTTACTCATGACAATCTGCGAAGATTCGGTCTTTCCTGTTCCTTGTAAGAAGGTTACGAATAAACCATCACGATAGTAATCACTGGTTCAATTCTCTTTGGTCTGGTTCTGATTTACATTTATGGTCAACTATCTTTTGAAATTGACATTTCAATTATTGATGAAATTTTCATTTTTTTGTGGTATGTATTTCTTATACTAAGTGTATACATAATTTTATTTAAGAATTTGATTAGAGCTTAACATAAAATTTATCCTGTATTTAAATCTTTTTAAAGGCCTTTGAAAAATTTTCTTGTTTACCAATACCAGTACCAAATGAGATTAGGTAAAATGCTTACTTCCATAAAACACTCACATAAATATTTTTCGACTTCAGACTCATCAAATATGGTTTCAATGTAACATTTAATTCACCCCAAAGGTCTTCAACTATTCATAATATGAAGAAGTTTGAAAACCCTTACTAGTAAAAATGTTGAATTCTACAGTATTATATAAATTTCAATACAATGATCTGACCTACAAGCAATGGCAATCTCAAACTTTATAATCTTAAGTTAATTCATAAGATCTAATTTTGTTAGAATCTTGAGGCTGTACTTTGATGAAAAACTCTTGGGAAACTTTGATGTACATGAAATCTGAAAGTATTGAAAGATGAAGGTCTCAAAACGCAAAACATTAGTAAATCATCTCATCACTCACCTGGGATCAAATAAAAGGGTAATATTAATTTCATTTTGTGCAAGAATACAATCATAAATACATTAAGGACAGTTCTTGACTCCTCTGCAAGTGAAACTCTGGACAAATTAAATCTTAATTCATAACACCAGCTTTAGATCAGCAATTTTTACACTTTGTACAAGCTCTATTAGAAGAATACTGGCTGAATCAGAAGAACCACTAACCTGTGATACAAGACCTATGCTAGAGACCTTACTGATGCGAGCCTACAAACTATTCTTATTCCCTCGGAAATTTCTGAACTTAAATAACCTAACGTCCAAAATCCTTTTATCATAGATACTTCAATAAACTCTTTTGATTACCATCACCCTCAAGACCCATACCTCACTGAATTCACAGTATACAGTGAAACCTGTTTAAACAGCCACCTTGATTAAGCTCTGTTAAGAAATCTCTGCTCTCAACTATTTTTTTTTTTTCAAAGAACCATTCGATTTTCTCTGAAAACAAGTTTAAATACTCCATTTTTTAACCAGTTAACAGGCCCTACAAGTCTATGACCAGGCACATTTCTTAGACTAATCTAATTCACAGTCACAACTTACTGAAGAATTTGTAATTATAATTGCAAATTCACACTTGCTTCTGTTTCACACTTTTCAGAAGCAGAAACTGACAGACATTACTGTTTATCCAGCAACTTCTGTAGGAGGACAATTTCAGATCAAAAAGATCATGTAATCCAGAGTTCATCTTACAGGGTGAATAATGTGCGTTTCAGATAATTTTTTTCATGCATGCTTTGAAATTTCATCAGTAGATGTATTGCAGCTTGAAATCATCTTGGGAACCAAGTCTACAAATGGGAAGATTCAACCAGTAGTGAAAACAATAGTGTAAGTACCAAGAATTGAAGAAATTCATAAAAAAGTTGTTAATACACACATGTGAATAAAACTTCCAATATTTTTTAGTTTAAACAAAATTAAAAATTTGTTGACTACCACTGCATAGGCTTTACTCAACTTAACTCCCTTTTTTATATTTTTTGAATCTGCAATGTACACCTACACCCACACTGGAAAAGTTTTATTAACTAGTGTTATATTTGTTAAGTGTTGTTAAATTATTCACGTATTTATTGTAAATTATTTTTGTCTAAGTTATGTCATTTTTCTTATTATAGCAATGTTATCCAAGGATGAGAATGCATCAAGTCCTAAAACGTCATATTTTACAAAGATGTAATTGCCATAAACATACGATTTAGTGCAAGAAATGAGTCATCTTTGAATATCTCTAAATAAGGAAAAAACTGATTACAGTGAAACTTCTTTATTACATTCGTCCATATAATGTTTTCCTTTATGGTATGTCAATTTGTTCTGCTCCCCACCAAAATCCCATTTAAATCGTACTAAGCTTATCCAAGTACTTAATTTTTAGTGTACTTCATTTTGAGATTCTGTACTAAGCCACTGGCACGCTGAGCGGACAAGAGCCGGCTCGCTTCTCACTGGCTCAGAAATTCGGCCGCGAGCTATGTTGTTAGGGAAGCTATAGACGTCAATTTAGCTACAGGGAAAATTAATCGGGAACGGGTTGCAGGGCAGTTGAAGGCATAGGGGTGATCCATAAAATACCTAACGCTAAAGAGGGAGGGAGGGGTTCTGAGGCAGCGTTACGCCACGTTTTTAGAGATAGGGAAGTGCGTTATAGGGGAGGTACTGAAAATCCTCGAAATTTGCGTTACGTAATGTATGGACTACCCTATACGGCCATCGGCTCCGGAGTGCATGGCACGAGGACTACGCAAATTACCTTTCTCTTTCCGCCCTTCGTATGAGAAGTATGTGCAAACAACCATGTCGGCGCGAATAGTATTAGAAAGCAAAGTAATTTGTTTAGTGATTTTACGATCATGACAGTCATCTTTAACTTTTAGATTATTTTCCTGCGGGCATTGTAAAATTCATGAAACAAATGCAGTGGGGTGTTTAATATTTGCACATTGACACATGCGTACAACCATAAGCGAAGATTTGATTGATAGGTTCAACAAATTTCAGAAGTTATTTAAGAAAAATGTTTGAATTTAGGTTTACATTTGTCACATATCTTTTTAAAAAAAGGGTCTCTTCGTAATAAGGAAGCATAAGTACTACTAAAAAAACAATGCAAAAACCCTATTCTTACGTATGGTGGAGAGTGGTAGAAACAAATTTCAAATTTATTTTCAATTAAAATCTTTGTTCAAACGTTTTACCGTATTCCGCATTTGTGACGTCTTACCCTAATAGACCCTTTTCGAATTAAGACCAGTATTACAAAATAAAATTAGTACGTTTTCTGGTAACACGTTATTTGTCAATAAAGAATTGTGATTTAATAAAGTGTTCTACAAAATACCAACGCGTTTGTTTAGCACAACTCGCAATGTGAAGTAATCGGGTCCGCGACGCACGAGGAATGACCCAAACGGTTCTGAGACCACAAACCCTAATTAAAAATTAACTTGTGAAAAATCAACGTGACCATAATATACAGAGAAACGTTTTACAGAAAACCTCCAAATGTGATTATAACATGCCACACTTACCTACTTATTACTCTTCCTAGAACACTTGAAAGACCGTTATGCGAGTCTCCTTCCGAAGGAAAGGATTTTGGACTGCTTCGGACAGTTTTAAATTTTAATTTCTTGCATCTGGTAGCCACAGCCAACCAAGGTCCCGCGACAATCTGAAATGTTAACAGAAGAGCTAAAAAGAGAGAAGTGTGCATAAGCGCCAACACTCTGGGCTCAAGACCTTTCGCACCACCACCGCTCCTGCAAAGAAAGAGGGCTGCCCCACCAAAAAATTGTCAATTAGATATAACATATTAAATGGAACACTCGGAAAACAGAGCAAGATTTGACGGTTAATTAGATTTGGATGATCAAATATTTTTATGCGGGGCTACTTATATTTATCTCGCCATGTTCCTTTAACTTTCCAGTCAATAATATTCCTACCAACCCCATTTTATAATTGAATCATTCACGGTTCTTATCACTCGATTATCCCAGACTGCCGCCACGATTGGAACATTATTGCAAACTTGTTTTCGAACAACGCTGATTTTGGCAGAAATGTCAAGGTCTCAATTTACATAGATCACTTACATGTTTGAGCTAAGACCTGAATGCCCATTCCATGCGTTCTTTTAAACTCTATTAACCCTCTACATTAAACCGTATCCAGTTAGTAAGCCTTGCCGCGGTAGCATCCAGACAATAGTTGCGGAAGTTATTCAAATTTCGCATTATCGCCGATCGCGCGGCCTTCGTGCCGCTTCAGCAAGTGCGGAAATCGTCGCATTGACGATTTCGTCAATTACAGTGATTTGAGGCATGGCAATCTCAAGTTGGTCTATGTAACCGAACTCAATTACAATATACTAGTATGAAGCTTACCTCGAGGAAACAATGAATTGTATACTTCAAATTAAAGCACAAATAGCACGAGAAACTACCTGGGAAGTACGAGAGGTTCAGAGAGACCAGAGCAATTTTTTTGTAAAAATTCTGTTACTTCCGTAAAAACGTCCCAAGCGTTTTATTCGACATTTAACACTGAGTAATTCTCCTTGAACGTAGTCATTTTACCACCTTACTGGCCAAGGACACTGCCCCGTTAGTATCCGGGGTTCCATTCTCTAATATAGAAAGAAAAAACTAAAACGGATGACCGATGGCTAAATGCAATCACCAGAACGTAATCCTATTATCATTTCTTGGTAAAAATGTTCGCAACTACAGACTGTACCACAAATTCAACAGTAAACTGCAATACCCATAGTAGCGTTCTAGTGAATGTAGCACTCCATGAAAATCTTAGTATTATTAGACAGAGAGAATAAATTGAAATTATTTCAAAGCTTTACGTAGGCTGTCACAAAACCCATTAATACAGGAATAGTCAATAAGAACTTCCACCCCCAATATATTCTAAACGCCTGAAGTTCTTGAGATGGGCTGTTCACCATTTTCCCAGTCGAGAGAATTAAGAACCAATTAGGAATGCGATGTCATGCGGCGCCGAAGGGAAAGTTGTATTCTCTCTCATACCAGACTTAACTTTTCATGGGAAGTAATGTTTTCATGGCTTTGTCAGCCTTAATATTTCATCAGGAATATGTTCAATATATTCCAATTGCAAATATTCGTTGCAAACAAGTAACACAAGACCACCAAAATATGTCTTTTTCAGAAGCAACACGTCTTCAAGTGTACATCTCAAATGTTAAATATGTGCATGAAATTTCTCAAATAAATGGAATAGAAACGAAAAAAATATTGAACGTAACTTGTGAATATAATTACACTCTTTAATAACAAAACTCGCTCCTATCGTCGCTAGTTTTCTTTAACATGTGCAATTTCACCCTTCTTATCCATTCGTTTTGTTATTACTATACAAGCATGTGTTCTACCTTTATCATTTCGATACTGCAATATCAGCAATCTTTCTTGACAGTCTACATGCCCTCCAAGGCAGTTGAGATACTGACAAGCAAGGCCGGATTTAAGAGTTTGCCGCCTGTAGGGAAAAGTCCATTTGCCGCCCCTTTTATTGTTCCTAGTTCAATAATACATTTGTTTTATACAACAAACAGAGTTCCTTCTTGTTTTCATCTTTGTGAACATTAAAACACAAAAGCTTTCATTTAGGTTTGATAATATTACAATTTAAATAGTTTACACAATAAATTACATAATAATATTAGTTCAACTTGTTTTCTACTAAAGTCTTTCAAGATTTGTTGAAAAAATAAAATGGGTTTCGAACTGCATTAATTAGTTCTTGGAGATCAGAGATCACTGTTTTAAACATATGTATATACATTAATGCTAATGACTGTTTTGCGTAATTGAAGATCCGGGTTGAATTTGAATAAAATGAATTGCCGCCCCTAAAATTTTGCCATTCTAGGCTGCAGCCTACTCCGCCTATTTTGAAATTCGACCCTGACAATCTGATTACGCCAGAAACAAAGCTAGGCCGAAGGGCCGGCGGTGCGCGGTCATTTCTGCCTATGGCAGACGCATGGTCACGAATGACCCAGTTACTAAAAGCCCCAACAACGCTACTAGAAATACTTCATAAAATTTCAACCCAGCTGTACTTGTGACGTCGCCTCGGATGCGGCCTCTCCTGGGTTAAGTTACTTACTCCTTGAAAAATACAGGGAGTCCTACCAACTTTGGTCATCCCCCGCCCCTCCATTAATTCTAAACGGTTCACGATATCGAAATCCAGTTCCGCTCCACATTGTGGAATCATGGGGCAAGTAATATGCTGTACAGATATTCTTAGGAATATTTTTAATTTTCGAGAAATTTAATCTTTTTTATTGGAACCATGTAAATACAGGAATGCAATGATGTAACATATGTTGTGGTTTTGATAGTATCTTGCGAAAAATTATACTTTCTAACGTATGGATTTAATTCAACCATACAATATTTCTTCTGGCAGCCCTTTGAACTGTCGCCTTTGAGGCAATTGCCTCCGCGGCACCCGCACATCTGAGGGGGAGACGCCGCCAAGGCCCTTGTTGGGTTGTGTATCAAATAAAAGGACATAAAGAAAGCTGCAAAATAACATCTTTTTCAGATATCTTAATTTGGAGAGGTTCTACATCAGGGGTCCTCGAACTACGGCCCGCGGGCCACATGCGGCCCGCCGAGGACATTTATACGGCCCGCCGGGTTTTTATGGTTTATAGATTTTTTCTCAAAACTGCATATTTTTTTATTATGTGTTAGGGTGTCTAGGGATGGCAAAAAAATCGATGGTTTTAAAACAACAATGTTTCCCATCATATTTTGCTTTCGATGTGTTTTTCACATCTATATTTTGTTGCCAAAACATCGTTTTTTTTTAATTGTTTTAATAAAGCAATATTGATGATTTGCGTTATCCTCTTTACCACGCTGTACATTTCGCCAGCGCAATCTGAGGAAGTTTGGGATCTGCTCGCGTTATGACTTATCGGTAGGCCTGTCATTGCCTGAACTCTGCCTCTCAAGGCCTGTCTTCACGATGGAATATGTCACGGTACCTAGAGTCTTTCTCAGTCATGCCGCTAGATATCGCATGATCGCGACCATATCAAGCAGTGCTTGCTACCATGCGACATCTAGCGGCAGGACCGAGAAAGACGCGAAATTCCTTGTGATCGGACAAAGGGCTTGAGAGGCAATGAGTTAGAAAATCGCACTATGTAATCCGCACTGAGAGACAGTAAACTGGCCCCCCGTTTAAAAGTTTGAGGACCCCTGTTCTACATCAATTAAAAATTTGTCGCGAACCCATCTCCCCCAAAAGCAACAGTTTGTCATTCCACATTCAATCGGCAATTTTAATTAAATTTTACCTCACCATTTTAGATTCATATGAAATTTGACAATAAAACACTACACACTCGCCAACAAAAACATTAAATTAATACGTTTTTGTATTGAGGCTTATAATTTGAAACTAATGCATTTAAATCAACCCATAATCATCCCAAATTTATACGTACATTGTCAGTTCAAAAACAATTGTTTTAGAATTTCTTTTTCAAAATTTTTGAAGAGCAGCAGTTTGAAAAATCTCAAATAAAAAATTTAAATTCAAATATCGAAACACTTTTGAAACCAAACCCCTGTTGAGTTTTATATCATATAAAAGGGACATAAAGAAAGCTGCAAAAGGACACCTTTCAGCTCTCTATGTTCATGTTGGAGAGGTTCTACATCAATTTAAAAAATTTGGAAACCCAGTTTTGTAAAATTTTACACGCCTGCATTTCACAAACTGGTGGAAATATTTACTTAAAATTTGTAGTTTTCTTATTCTTCATTCATACTACCTATGTGTCAAATTCATCTGAATCTGAGATGGTGATGTAAAATGACTAATGTGGAGTGAACCAGTTATAGGGCTGCTGTAGGAAACATTGCACGTTTAATTGAAATTCATAGTCAGAAAGTATAAAATTATACTCAAAATACCATCAAACATTAACATATGTAACATCATTACATTCCTCTTTTTATGATCTATTGCCAATGAGAAAATACCTTTAGTTACTTGTAATGGAAGTAAATTGGCGAGGAAATTGTTTTGTTACCGCAGAAATGGTTAACAAAATAATTGTTTTACTGATGCGTCATGCTGGTTACTGCCCTTCAATACGAAGCTCTATATAAGTGACTGCGTTACTTCATGGATCGATGAGGATCGTGGTGAAGAGGAAAATATGAAAACTTGAGTGTTGCTGCATGTTCCTCTGTGAGAGGGAAATGGGAAATAAAGTCAAGTTAACTAGTAATTAGTAAATATGAATGATTAAAATTAGGTGAAAATAAATCTTGTACCACGGGCGTTAATTGCTTTCTAATGATCTCGGGCGACAAAAAAAAGCTCATTGATTCAGGACCATTGTCCTGTAATAATAAGCTTAAAAACCCAAATTACAAATTCTGAATCATTACCCAAAGTTAGTAAACGGTAAAATAAATTGGGAAAAAATTTAGATTTACTAAACATTTTGTATCCTTATCCCGATCAACTAAAACAACAAAGTATTAATAAAGAAATAAATAACCTCACGAAAGCAAGACGGTTAGCAATTTTGGCCAACAAGCCGAAAACAAATACTAATAAAAAAGAGGTTAAAATCCCCGTATTATAATAAATTAAAGAAAAACGAATTCTAAGACGGAAATGGCAGAAAACGAGAGACCCATATATAAAACGCAAACTAAATCAAACTCAAAGAAAAATAAAATAAATATAGACGAACATAGATTTAATGGGTTTCAAAATTTCATCGCTCAAATTCCGAGAGGATCTAGACACCTATGGAGCACAATTAAAAAATTGTCTAAAGAAAGTAATAAACTACCTCCCTTAAAAACAACAAATAATTTAACAGCGCTAACGGACAAACAAAAAGCGTTGGCTTTAGCCACTAATTTCGAAACGATATAACCAAATAAACCAGAAATTATAAATCAAAATAGGCAAATTGAGAAGTTTTTATCGCTTCCATTCGCTACAGTTCCTCAGAAAATAAAATTCATATCTCCATCTGAAACACGTAACATAATATTTAAATTAAAACTAAAGCAATCAGCAGGTAATGATCAAATAACAACGCAAATTCTGAAGGAACTACCGCGGACAACAATAGCAGGACTTACAGCTATATTTAATGCAGCTCTAAGACTTAACTACTTTCCAGATATATGGAAACACCGTAATAATTCCAATAAGCAAACCTGGTAAGGACCACACTTTGCCCTCAAATTACAGACCAATAGGTTTATTACCCAATATAGGAAAAGTGTTTGAAAAATTAATCCTTAAACGGTTAAATAGTTTTCTAAAAGAAAACAATATAATTCCAAAAGAACAATTCGGATTTCGCGAACATTACTCTACCACTCAGCAGCTTATAAGACTAACTGAAAACACAGCCAACTCATTTCACCAGCATAAACACACACTAGCTATTTTCCTTGATGTAGAAAAGGCCTTCGATAAAAATTGGCATGCAGGGCTATTGTATAAAATGAGAAATCTGGGAATACCCCATTATCTATATGAAATAATTAAAAGTTTCATACAAAATCGCTCCTTCGCAGTGAAAGTGAATAATACCTTATCTGATCTAAAAATCACGCAAGCTGGAGTACCGCAAGGTTCACCGCTCTCACCAACCCTCTTTAACATTTACGTTGCAGACTACCCCCAGATGGAAAGAACAGAAATAGCATGTTTCGCTGATGACACAGTACTGTTTACAACAAAGATGTAGATCAAGGTAGAGAAATTCTACAATCATCGTTAGATACATTTATAAATTGGTGCTCAAAATGGCAAATAAAAATAAACCCCACTAAATCACAACCCAAGATATTTACGCTACGACGACCTAAAATGCCAAACCCACTAATCATTAAAAATGTAAATTTAAAATGGATCAAAAAAGATCAACCAGTAAGATATTTAGGAGTACTTCTTGACCAAAAACTAACGTGGAAGTATCACATTAAAGAAATAGCCAATAAAACATACGTGAAAATTGCAAAACTATATCCACTTATAAATAACCACTCAAGACTAAGCATAGAAAATGGGATAACTATATTCAAATCCATTATCAGACCATCGCTTACTTACGCCTGCCCAGTCTGGGGTGGAGCCGCAAAAAGTAATTTGGAGAAAATTCAGGTAGTTCAAAACAAATTTTTAAGACGCATAATTAAAGCACCATGGTACGTGTCAAATAGACAAATTAGAAACGAGTTGAACATAGAAAATATAACTACTTACATTAGTAAACTATCAGCAAAATTTTTTGAAGCATTACCAGAAGCAGAATGCGTTAAAAACTTCAATCTAGGACGATCAGCAGAAGACATAAAAATTATTTCAAGGTTCCCCAAGGACAAACTACGCCCTCCATAAACATTCAAATAAGAAAGCAAATTGAATAAAAAAATGATAAACTTACAGACATTACATTCAATGATAGAATACTACAAATTCAAAATGAAGTTTAAAAAAAAATTTCAAACACTAAATGTAACAAAGTGAGAGGGAGCTTCAAATAAATGAACTCCCCGCCTGCCTATGCCCTAACCCTGTTCTAGTGTTAAATAATTAAAAGCTCTGTAAAATCAATGGATTGAACAGACAGAAAATAAAACTGTTAAAAAAATCAGCTTGTTTACCTTTTTTTATCGCTGTAAAACCTTTGTTTACCTTTTTAAGATAACAATAGCAATTGTTTCACCTCCAAAATAGCTTGTGTGCATCAATACAATTTTAAAATGTGTCGTTTTGGTTATGTTTAAAACTCTGAAATGCAACATATTATTAAAGATTCAGTGCGAAAGGAACAAAGAAAGCGTGTGGAAGCAATTTGTGAAGAAAGAAAATAAATATGGACAGCACAAACTACAAATGAGGAATTTACACATATTTTAGGTAATTAATATACGAAGATTATATTGTGAAGAGTACAAAGAATATGCTATCAAAACAATGTGGAACGTTACTTCAAAAATTATTCAGGAAAATACTTTAATGAGTGCACACGTGTGTTCAATCGTTGGCCACGGTTCAATCCATTCGAAATCGACGAATTCCGCTGCTAATTCATCTTGTACATCTTCCATTTCAAATACTTCTACAGAAGGGCAAGACTTGCAAAACAACTTCCTACAACTTTAATGATTGTGCTTTTAATAAATGTTCTTTTAAGTAGCCTTGTTATTATTGTTTTTCGAAAGTTTTATTACCATAAAATTGAAACATATTTGAAATAATTTTCTGCTTTAAACTGTTATTCAAATGTTACTTGATTTATAAGTTATTCCAGGAGGCAGTGCTAAGTCGGAGCTGAATGAAAGGTTTTCATTTTTTGGTTGTAATTTTGAGTAATATTTCCCTTTTTCGTAATTTCTGTGGTTTAAATTATCC
>JAHLJT010005285.1:54307-68979 GCA_031308135.1 Acheta domesticus | reverse complement strand
AAAATAAATTGGGAAAAATTTAGATTTACATTAAACATTTTGTATCCTTATCCCGATCAACTAAAAACAACAAAGTATTAATAAAGAAATAAATAACCTCACGAAAGCAAGACTGTTAGCAATTTTGGCCAACAAGCCGAAAACAAATACTAATAAAAGAGGTTAAAATCCCCGTATTTATAATAAATTAAAGAAAAAACGAATTCTAAGACGGAAAGGGCAGGAAAACGAGGAGACCCATACATAAAACGCAAACTAAATCAACTCAAAGAAAAAGAAAAAATAAATATAGATGAACATATAGATTTAATGGCTTTCAAAATTTCATCGCTCAAATCCCGAAAGGATTTGGACACCTACGGAGCACAATTAAAAAATTAACTAAAGAAAGTAATAAACTACCTCCCTTAAAAACGACAAATAATTTAACAGCGCTAACGGACAAACAAAAAGCGTTGGCTTTAGCCACTAATTTCGAAACGCGTTTACTCCAAATAAACCGGAAATTATAAATCAAAATAGGCAAATTGAGAAGTTTTTATCGCATCCATTCGCTACAGTTCCTCAGAAAATTCATATCTCCATCTGAAACGCGTAACATATTTAAATTAAAACTAAAGAAAATCAGCAGGTAATGATCAAATAACAACGCAAATTCTGAAGGAGCTACCGCGGACAACAATAGCAGGACTTACAGCGATATTTAATGCAGCTCTAAGACTTAACTACTTTCCAGATATATGGAAACAAGCCGTAATAATTGCAATAAGAAAACCTGGTAAGGACCACACTTTGTCCTCAAATTACAGACCAATAAGTTTATTACCCAATATAGGAAAAATGTTTGAAAAATTAATCCATAAAACTGTTAAATAGTTTCCTAAAAGAAAACAATATAATTCCAAAAGAACAATTCGGATTTCACAAACATTACTCTACCACTCAGCAGCTTCTAAGACTAACTGAAAACATAGCCAACTCATTTCACCAGCATAAACACACAATAGCTATTTCCTTGATGTAGAAAAGGACCTTCGATAAAATTTGGCATGCAGGTTTATTGTATAAAATGAGAAATCTGGGAATATCCCATTATCTATATGAAATAATTAAAAGTTTCCTACAAAATCGCTCCTTCGCAGTGAAAGTGAATAATACCTTATCTGATCTAAAAATCACGCAAGCTGGATTACCGCAAGGGTCACCGCTCTCACCAACCCTCTTTAACATTTACGTTTGCAGGACCACCCCCAGATGGAAAGAACAGAAATAGCATGTTTCGCTGATGACAAGTACTGTTTACAACATCAAAGATGTAGATCAAGGTAGAGAAATTCTACAACTTCGTTAGATACATTTATAAATTGGAGCTCAAAATGGCAAATCAAAATAAACCCCACTAAATCACAAGCCAAGATATTTACGCTACGACAACCTAAAATGCCAAACCCACTAATCATTAAAAATGTAAATTTAAAATGGATCAAAAAGGATCAACCAGTAAGATATTTAGGAGTACTTCTTGACCAAAAACTAACGTGGAAATATCACATTAAAGAAATAGCCAATAAAAACATACGTGAAAATTGCAAAACAATATCCACTTATAAATAACCATTCCCGACTAAGCATAGAAAATGGGATAACTATATTCAAATCCATTATCAGACCATCGCTTACTTACGCCTGCCCAGTTCTGGGGTGGAGCCGCAAAAAGTAAGTTGGAGAAAATTCAAGTAGGTTCAAAACAAAAGACGCATAATTAAAGTACCACGGTAGTGTCAAATAGACAAATTAGAAACGAGTTGAACGTAGAAAATATGACTACTTACATTAGAAAACGATCAGTAAATTTTTTGAAGCACTACCAAAAGCAGAATGCGTTAAAAACTTCAATCTAGGACGATCAGCAGAAGGACATACAAATTATTTCA
Organism: Acheta domesticus; assembly: GCA_031308135.1. Classification (NCBI taxonomy): domain Eukaryota; kingdom Metazoa; phylum Arthropoda; class Insecta; order Orthoptera; family Gryllidae; genus Acheta; species Acheta domesticus. The sequence continues at coordinate 67,045 of JAHLJT010005285.1, read as the reverse complement.
AGGTTCCCAAGGATAAACTACGCCTGCCATAAACGTTCAAATAAGAAAGCAAATTGAATAAAAAAAATGTATTAAACTTACAGACATAACATTCAATAATAAAATGTTACAAATTCAAAATGAAGTTTAAAAAAATTCAAACACTGAGTAACGGAAACTTCACAAAGCGAGAGGGAGCTTCAACTAAATGAACTCCCCGCCTGCCTATGCCCTAACCCTGTTCTAGTGTTAAGTAATTAAAATCTCTGTAAAATCAATGGATTGAACAGATAGAAAATAAAGCTGTTAAAAAAAGCTCTCTGGGAAAGGCCCTCGAGCTTTCTATCGTCCGAGATCATTAGAACCTTTATAACGCCTTTATGCATGAATAACGTTTCTGTTCGTTTCGTTAAGTTTCGTTTCTGTTGCAATCCTTGGCCAATCCCTTTTCCTACACCTTGGGTTCTCCCATCACTGGGTGTACACGGAGAGTTGGCTCGGAAGGTACGTTTTGGGATAATACCTACTTCAAGAGAAAGCAGAGCTGAAAGCAAATTATTACAAAACACTCAACCCTTTTTTGGGAGCTGTAGCCTGAGAAATTATGGCCACAAGGTAATTGTTCAACAATTGGTCAACAATAATTGGTCAACAATTTTAGTTTGGAGAAAACAAGGAATAGATTATCGATCCAACGCTATTTCCAAACGCTTTTTTGTCGTTAAAGAGGCAACATTTGAATTCGGTCGTTTTATTAAAATAAAATATCGATACTTAATTTGCAGTTTCAGTACTTTACCCAATTTCGCCCAAAAACGACTTCAGAACTTTTAACCCGAGACCATAGAAACAGCATTTTACGCAGTCTGGCGAAGAAACGGCTGACCGGCCCCTTCCCGACTGTCTTCCCATTCCGACCTTCACGCCTCTTGCGATCCCCCCCCCCCTCCCGCAACGGTCACCACAGCAGCGAACCCTGCTGTGTTCTGACTAGCCCCTGCTCTACACTTCGCTAATCTATTAACGACATGTATTCTTATACGTAAAAACGCATGCCAAGAACAATATTTTAAAAAGCAAGAAATGAAAAATGTTTCCGAGATTGCCTTACAGTGAAATAACTTAAAGAACTAAATCTTGTTTAAATTTATTTATAATAATTACCACAAAAAAGTAATTTTAAAATAACACATTCGCCATTCAATTTTAAATTCATATTCGGACAACCTTCATGCATTTCCCCCGAAACTTCACCCCTGGGATGCCACACACTATTTTTATCTGCCAAACTCGATGCTACTAAATTATCAAGACGATCTAGTAGTACTTCAGCCTAAGTTTCTTACTCCTCGACTTCCGCTATTTTGAATAAACAAAAATCTGCTGTTTAACGAATCCATTGTATGTAGTGCAGATTTTTTTCTCTGTTATTTTACGAAAACTGTAACGACCGATGGCTGACAATATGATACCTTCCGTTAGGCGCGAGTACAGTAAGAATTCTCTTACACAATGGGCGAGAGAGATCTCACATACTCGTCTCTCAAAACCTTTTCTCTTGCTGAGTAAACGCGGTTGGTATTATATGAGTTGTCCATGCTCTTAAGATAATACATTAGGTAATTTCAGTACTGCGAACAACTTCAATAATTGCCGGTTGTGAGCTTCCGACGAGTTTTCGTTCTGCCACATCGCCACGCCCAATCTCTTTAATTTTTTGTTTGTTTTTTTTGTTGTTTTTTTAATACTATTACTTCTGACAGATCATTTTTTTAAATTATCATCGGTCACATCAATACGAGTGCTTTGGAAATTGTTATGAATCCGAACCTCGCGAAGCGAGGAAGGGATTTATCTGAGAATTTCAAAGCACGAGTGATATTTAATAAGATTATTTCAAAATAAAATTACGTCCAACAGAGTTCCAAAATGCGCCAATATAAACAACAAAGCATGTTAAAATCAAAGAGGATATGTTATAGTACTTAATCTCTCTAACGCTGTTATAGTATATACAGAGTTTATTGCACATCGACATATACATACCGCCTTTTAAGACGAAACGTAGCTTTATTGGTCAGCAAGTAAGAGCAGTAAACAAAGCCATAAATTTTTTGAGATCAGACCGCCCTGATTGGGGTATTTTATATGTATAGGTAAACACTATTGGTTTTAATTCCATGAGTGGAAAAGTCATTTTACATTACTAGATTCGCGAGTACAGTTCGCTATTTTCTTCTCGTGGATTTGAGCATTAACTTAAAGAATGAAGATGAATATCATAAAAAAACGTATACCACAATGCGTCTTACCAAGGTTTTTTAATAAACATTTTACGCAAAAGCGAGTAATCTCCTTTTTATCCCTTTTGTATTCTGGAGGTAGTTCGCCTGAGGTTGTCGCGCCTGAACGCAGATTAGGTCGCACCTTACGGAAGGAAATCTAATATAGCATGCACAAATAATGCATAAATCGAATTTAGTACGTATCACATCGTACACCATTAATCAATGATCTTAATATACGGCAGTATTCAGAAACAGGTTTAGCGCTTTGCATGTACTGCCATTATCAAAATAATTTTCTCAAAGAACAAGAAAGATTTACCTACCATTAAAATTTTACTTCCATCATGAATATTACAAGTTACGACCCTCCAACGTTCATCACAACTGCGAGAGATACGAAATGGTAATATTTCGCAATTCGAAGATGACATCACCATGTAAACATTTATAACTTCCACACTAAATATTACCACAAATTGTACTGTACGACGGTCGACTTACCCTGGGTGTGATCTGTCGGAGACATGCTGAAAAGACATCGCTCCCCGCTCTATGAAATTCGGAAGGACAGGCTGGGACACGCACTGGAAGCGACCCGCTCGCTGGCTGCTCTCGATGCGAATAAAGGCGATCGCAGGCGAAGGGCTCGGCCGAGCGCGTTCGGCTCCTCACGATTGCCTCCCGCTGCCCACGGCCCGCGGAAGTGGAGGGGGGAGGAAGGGAGCGCGGCTGATGGAAGGCCGCCGAAGGGGACACTTGTGTCTCGGGAGAGCAAAGTGAGGAGCCACGAATGTCCACGAAGACACCCGAGCGGAGTCGAGCGATCGGAGAGCTTGAGCTTGCGCCACTGATGTTGCTTTGTGCTTTCTGTTCTCTCGAGACAAGCTATTTATATTAAATTAGCCCAATTAGCAAATAAATCAATATATCTTACTGATATTTTAATTAACTGTTTATTTTACGTGTTTTAAATAATTATATGTTTTACTTGCAAAATATATTTATTAGTATCCGAGAAAATTTTTACTTTTGGTAAGTTTATTGTCTATCACTCCAAAATAAATTAAAAATAACCAAACAGTTTTTAATTCTAAAAGTAATGACTTAAGACAAAAAATACTACGATAATTATATTAATCTACAATCTCTTAACAAGTTCCTACATTATTACTTTAATTGATTGAAAATTGTGAAAGTTGGAACTTTTTGGATATGGGATAATGTAAGGAAAATCAATTACCAAGAATGTGAAAAAAGAAAATTTAAGATAGTGCATTTACAGTTTATTAATAAAATTTTTCTTTAAAATTGCCCAGAAGCATACATTGCATCTTCAACATCTTTTTTCTTTACTTCTTTTATTGACTTGACAAACCTTTTGTTCTTTTATTGACTTGGCTTTTTTAACACTTTTAAAGTTTGGTTGCAATGCCATTTCACTTTTGTGGTGACGACATTTGTCTCTCTTAATATCTTTATTTTCTTAGGAGATGTCACTTTGATTCCTGAAGCATGCTCTTTGACTCTTTCACTGGCCTCACATCCCATATTGAAGGGACACTGCTGATGTCAGCAATTTCAATATTTTTTCTGGAAAGAAATGTTTCTTTGGGGCACTTGCTCCAAACAAAACTATGCAAACTTTCATTTGCATTCTGTGTTTTCTCGTATACACATACCAGTAATTCATTTTTTGCAAGCCTCTGATACATAGGAATTATTTTACAAATAACACTGGGAGACTACAGTTTTCATGTTGTATTTGCCATGTTTTGAAATTTCATTCCCATGAGCTTGATTGTAGAAGCACCATGAATTTTGTTCTTTAGGGCATTTAAAATGCAATGGCTTCAAGTCTGTTGGCATTGCATGGTATAAGGTGGCAAGTATTGCAGACTTCATCTTCTGCACATCTGGAATATTCTTCTGGATGGCATTGCGATTATTTGCTAAGACAAATAATTATGTCATCCTTTAAATTGATTTGCTTTTTACCAAGTGTAACACCCTTCACTTTCAATTCTTGGATTATTTTTGTAAGCGTGTTTTAAATCTTTACATCACATGTTTTATACATTCTTCTTTTCTAATAATAAAGTTGTCTCCATAGATGTTTAGTTTCAGATGGTGATTGAAAGTCTTTGCATCATCATCCGACAGTATTGTTGTATATCTAAAATGATGAGACAGGGCCCTCTTCCACAATACCTCACTTGCAGCTACATCCCTTGCATTTGAAGATCCATTAAAAATTACTAATTATGAATTTCTTTCCATTTTTTATATTCACAGCTTTTTGTCTCATAATTTGCTCTTCTTCTTTTCACAAGTGCCACAGTATTTTGACAAAAACACAAGATCAGTCAAGATATCCTTTTTTTTATTATTATTATTATTATTTTTTTATTTTTTACATTCGTTGCGTCTACCTTTCGACGCAACGCGTCCTAAGCCCCATTCGGGGCGTTGAGCGCTTAGCGCTTTAAACCTCTACTGATGCGCTTTCTGGGAGTAATCCTCCATTACAAGAATCAATTGAAGTCATTGTCACGTCCTCGTTAGTCGTCTAGAGGACCGCCAGGTAGCATCTCCGCGTACGCGCCTCCTACTACGCGCCCTGCGTCATTACCCAGCGGCCAGAATTGGGAAGGAATGAGGATGTGGATAGGTTTTAGGGCACTTGACAGGGGTTGGACTAGCCCTTGTGAAGCAGGTGGACTCGTTTTGTAGGAACAAATTTCAACATGAGATGGACGGGAATCGAACCCGGACCTCCTTGGTGAAAGGCGAGCTCTTGAGCCACGAGGCACCTCTCCTCTGCTCCGCTGGCGTCCACGGCGACGCGCCGCCGCCAGCATCCGTCGCTCCGTCACGCACGTTGCACCCCCGCAAGCGTTGTTATCCCACTTCACTCCCCGGATCGTCTTATTCACTCCTCGCAGTTATTTTCGCTTCAACGCGCCCAGATTCTTTGCACTCTTTCATCAGATCTCTCATTTCTGGTGTTGCCAACTTTGCAGTGGAAAACATTATTCTCCGATCCCAAGGCGCGGGCGAATGTTACAGGTAGCATCAAATGTTGTTCCCAATATTTCTTTCATAATTTACTCATTGTCAGTTACATTTACTCTGTTCATGCACATCTCGTTTCTAACCTTTCAATTCCATTTCCTTCTTTCATGTAATGTATACAGTGCGGTTGGGTTAGGTTAGGTGGTGTCGGGTAAGTAGAAATGTATCACTAACAAAGCATAACTTAAAACTATGACATTTTTCTCTCACTTGACTTAAAAAATTCGCAACAGCAGTTTACTTTCTTTTTATTACGTACTATCTACTATTATGCGTCACTGAAACGTACTATCTCAGCCACCTGGCGTTGGCGAATGTTCATGTCATACGGCGTAAGTTTGAATTCCGATGCTCGCCCTTCTTCGGATTTCTCCCATTCATTTGTTTAATATGAACATTAACAGTTTATTTCGCAAATTTATCAGATAGTAACGTTACATCCTTAGGTTAACATACGAAAGAGTTCCATAAAATTAAAGTATATTATTCATATATATATTATTTACTTCAACGTTTATTTTCATTCAGATCAAATCCTCGCATCAGTACCACACCAGCGCTATAACAAGAACCGGCGCTCCGCGCCCAGTGCCACCAGCGCCGAGTGCGTAATTACGCAGCGGTTCCGCTGGTGCGATTAATCGGAGGGGCTTCATAACGAGATGTAGTGCCTCGTTTATGCCATGTTCCATCATACAATACTAATTAAATTTATAACTTCATCACTTACTGAATCTAGAACATCTATGTAAGTTTCGTGTATGGCTGCTTATGAAAGCCTCAAAATTTCCTCTTATTTTTGCATTATTTGTAATAACAGAGAGAACATGAGAATTGAAACATTAATTCATGGTAAACCAATTACCATTGAAACTGCTCTATTGCTGAATGGCCCCTACCTATTTCCAAAAAAGCATCCACAATGTTCCTATTCACTTCATGTGGTGGCCTACTACAAAATGATGTTACAGGTACACGATGGCTATTTGAAATTATATTTAAAAATTGTTCACAATTATTACACTTGTTCACTAACTGAAACGCAAATTACATTGATTGTTGTACTTCAATGCATACATTTGAGGATCAACAGAAAGCACTCACACGTATCCTTTCAGTAAATGTTCCCAAACACACTTGTGAAGTAACATGTAAGTGCAATTCTCTTCTTCGGATATTTCACTGTTCAGCAGGAAAAACATTAGTGAACTTGGAAAGAATGTTCGCACTGGCTAATGGCTTGACCGGTGAGATTTTGGCAGAAAATGAACAATGATCTGATACTATAAGAGTTCCTACTTCCTCAGCACTGGCATTTGTGACTGCAATCTCCTGCCGTTTCTTCTTTACAAAAGCTGCATTTTTATTACCACTGCACTCTTTTGCACCGAAATAATTCTAACCTGAACTAGCCGACGGAAAATAAATTGAGAATATTAAAAACACCTACCAAATAACTATGTTATAGAAAAGTTAAAATAAAGAAACTAATGTGAATAATAGTTTGGAATTCTTCGTTTAAAACGAAAGTTCGCAACAAATCTTGTTAATGGCGTTAACGACCACTTAACATTAGAAACATTAAATTTCTGACAGATTTCGAATTACAGATTTGCGCCATGGAAGTCCGTCGGCTCGCGCATGGACTCACTCGACTCCGCTCGGGTGTCTTCGTGTACGTTCGTGGCTCCTCATTTTGCTCTCCCGGACACAAGTGAAGGGGACAAAGCGAGCGATGTTGGAGGTGGAAGGAATTGCGAAGGGGGCGGGTCTCGGCGCGGTGGAAACGGACAAGGAGATTGATCATGTAGCGCATGACTTCTTCTCGGGAGGTGGCAGTGATCTTCCCTTGCTGGATAGTGAGATCAAGCGTCGCTACCGCTTTTTTTCTCAATTAGATATTTCCCACCAGCAGGGCACCGGGACAAGGTCTAAGCTCGGGTCCGGTCTCCCGGCGTGTGTGGTAAAGTAGTGTACGTAAGTAAGGGGTGAGGGTAGGAGAAAAAAGAGGAAGAAAAGATCACGCGCGGTCAGTGGCCCGTTTCTTGGGGTACTGCTCAGGCATTCGCCTGGTATTTATCAGAGAAACCACGGAAACCTACCGATCAGAGCAGCCAGACACTATAATTTCCCTTTAAGACAGCGACTGATTACGACCTAGATATCTAGATAGGGTCGTAAATCCTGCCACCGTCGGGGCTTGAACCTAGAACTTCCCGGTCAGAGGCACTGCTGTGACATCAGTTTATGCCCTGAGCCATCTCTCCCAGTGGAGAAGAAGAGAGCAGCGATATGTTATAGCATAGCTATAGTAGTTATTTTTATAGTATTACTCGTTCACTTTACATTTGCAGACGGAGCGCTGCGATCTGTTCACATGAAGTCACCGCCGACTGAATCAAAAACACGCGTCTGCAGTAAATACTGACCATTTAATGTGATGTAGATGGCGGTGAGCAGCACACACAACCCCGGCGGGGCAAGAACATAAACATTAAGCAGTAGATAAGTGCAAAGAAGAAATAAAAATATTGTACGGGAATGTTGTGAATAGCGTGTGGTGTGATCTATTTTATTGTATATTACTTTAAACATTTAAGGGCGCGACTCCAGCTCACTGTCAGAAAGGCATAATTCGTCAGCTGTGTCCATAGCGCTTGTGCTGCCTTCGGAGACAGCTGATTGGTCAAATGCTGATTGACATCGGAACCATTCGTTTATTCTCGGGTTGTGTGTTCCGGCGTTCACTTTCAAAACAACTTTAGTTCCTAATTCTGCCGTCTGCAAATGTAAAGTGAACGAGTTATAGGTGCTTGAAAGAATTGTTCACGAACAGAACTGAGGTTGCTTTTTTGCCGTGTCAGACAGGTCACGGCAAAAAAAAGTGCAAGAAAATCATTTTGCTCATGAAATATAAACTTTTTTTTCTACGTTCGTATAACAATGATTCTATCCTATTATGAATCCTTGTGTGTTTCGTCTCTGCTCTTCATGGTTGTCGAAACACAGCACCATATTCGTTCGTCTTACAATAAGTTCGAATTTCCTTTTTGTGTGTACAAGTTCAAGCTGGTGGACGATTTGAAACTGTATTTTCCGTGTCCCACATTTTTAAATGAGAGAACTTGGATTGTAAATAAAATAATAAAGAGTTCAAAGAAATCAATGGTTGCAATGAACAAGAGTATTGTATTTACTTCGGTGATTTTTTAAACTAATTCTAAACCGGATGTTCAAAATTATTTTCGATCATTATTTTATTTATTTTATTTTACTTTATATTATTACCAAAATTATTTTCAAACAAAGGCACATTATTTCATTTTATCACAATAATACCGGAAAATTGCATTTGGAGAATTGTCTTGCTTGACTTTCTCCTGTTTAGCACACTCCTTAGTGACAAATCTACTCATTCAAATACAACATTTTTAAAAGCTGTGTGCGACATACGATTTCTATGCTTATTTTTGAATACGAAACAGTTTTCTTTTTCATTTCTTCATTTCCTCTTTCTCGCTAGAGAGATATGTAATGCTGCGCGAAAAAACGCCGAATTTTCTGCAGAAAAACCCTTTTTACAGGGCCCTGGTAACGAAAAAGTGGATAAATTCAGTAGCCAAATTTAGAAAAAATTCTCTAACAAGTGGTGTAGCCAGAATCAATGTTTTCTGGGTCCTTCATACAGCAAAACGTGTGTCTGTCGGTGAACGTCAATCGTCCGACGACAATCCGTCTGTGGACAACGCTAGGGGCTAAACCGTTCATAGACCAGGAACCACAAGAAAATTGACGTATTATAAGCTCAAAGCAAACATTTTTTGAGACGTTAGCCAGTGTGATGAACAAGGAAATGCCAGTACGGCGGCCTGTAGATGCCGGCGTTGCGCTGCGCAATGTTTTAAAATGTGTCGAAAAAGACTAGGCCATTGTGGAATGAGTACACAGCTAATTCTAGTTGTATATTGTTCGTTAGATAGCCAAAGTGTGAGGGAGTTGTATGCCATACCGAAGCGGCATCTCGAACTGTCTGCCATACTGAATTGAAAATGTCATTTTTTATGCCCGCTTAGATTACGAGCTGAAAGCTATTTTGTGGTCTAGTGGTAGAAAATTATTTTTCATTGCCGATTATGACCAAGCCATACCGCTGCGGCGTCTCCAAGTAGCCACCATACTGGTTGAAATAGGTCAAATTTGTCACTTCTCCATGTATCATAGATACACACCAGAGACAAATATGTTTTTAATTAATTTTAAAGTCTAGAAGACGAATCAGTAAGTGCCATACCAATTGGATGTCTCGAACGTGATAAATTAACCTCTAAAGTTGAAAAGTTTTATAAGTGTGACGTATAACAGATTCACGTGCCATACTTGTGTGCCGTTTTTGAGACATGTTTAGCGTCTAAAATACGAATATGCATGTGCCATACCCATATCATATCTCTACGGAGAAGAATACATGTATAAATAGTAGTAAAAGACTGTTATTGCAGAAATTCTATGACATTAATATAGCACTTGGATATCCTTCTTATTTTGGTCAATCAATGAACAAGTTTTCAAAAAAAGTTTTATTTTTCTTAAAATATTAGAACAGGGCGTTTCGCAAAATATTTATACGCAACATCAGATGCGAACAAAACGTTAATTTATTTACGAAAGTATATGAAAATAAATGTTGGTATTGTTTAGAATGAAAGTATTCAAATAAAGTTACACAGTAATCCAAGAAGAATTCTGGTTGAATCTTACGAGAAAGAGTAGTTTCTTAATTTAATTAATTCCTTCAATTTAGATATTACAATAAAAGTACCTACACGGATCACAGTAAATTCAAAGAAGGCAATCGATCAAATTATCATTAACAAAACCACTACTCGACATGAAATTGAAACAAAAGATTTAGGATACAGTGACCACGATGCACAAATTCTTACCATTATACGAAACGCGAACAATGACACAATAAATAATACACGTATGAGTAGAGTGTTTTCTAAAAGTAAAATAAAATTATTCATTGATTACTTGCTGCAGGAGTCATGGGACGCGGTTTATAATACTATTGATACAAACGATAAATATTATTCTTTTTTTTCAACGCTTTCATTTCATTTTAACACTTGCTTTCCTCTTCAGAAAAGAAAATTAAATATTTCACGCAAAAGCAATTCTTGGATAACACAAGGGATTAGAACATCATGTAAAAACAAACGAGTTCTTTCTTTCATTTCTAAGCATCATAACGTATCTCAAGATTTCCTCCTGTACTTTAAAAAATACAAATCATTGTTAAGAAAAGTCATAAGGCAGGCTAAAATCAAGAAAGACGATCAGGATATTTTGAACTCAAGTAACAAAACAAAATCAATGTGGGATATAGTAAAAAATGCGACCAAACCAACTAGAAACCTTGTAGAGAATGTTGTTTTAAAAGATAACGATAGAGATGTGAACGATCCGGCAACAGTGGCTAGTCTCCTTAACCAATACTTTTCGAGAATTGCTGTCGATCTCACTAAGGGTTTTCAGCCACAAATTCAACATCTGACGTTCCCTAAAAGTCTTAGACACTATGTTCGTTTCCGAAACCTCTTCCTATGAAATTCTCAAAATAATCGGTAATTAAAAAATAAATATTCGGCCGGTTTAGATGAATTTCCGGATTGTTTGTTAAAGACGTGCGCGCCAGCCATTATACACCCGTTAACTCAATATTTAATGCATCCTTATGCACCGGAATTTTTTCAGATATTTAAAACAGCTAAGATTAAGCCGTTCTTCAAAAAAGGCAACAAAATGAAGTTCAAAATTATCGGCCAATTTCTCTTTGTCAGTTTTTCAAAAATATTGGAGAGACTTTTTATGTGCGAATGGAAACTTTCTCAATAACACGAACGCGTTTTCAAAATTGCCAACATGGATTCCGGAAATCAAAATCTACGGAAACAGCCATTTTTTTTCTTTTCTTAAAGATGTTGCCTCATCATTGGATCAAAACGAAGCAACTATTGGAATATTTTAGATCTTTCAAAAGCTTTTGACGTCATTGATCATAACATTTTACTTTCAAAAATTACCTTTATATGGAATCCGTGGTATTGCTCTAGATTGGCTATGTTCGTACCTTAAACAACGATCTCAGAGAGTAGAAATACCTTACTGGAATGATGGAACTGTATGTACACACTTTCCGGTTCTTGCCAATTGCACGTGGAGTCCCGCAAGGATCGATTTTAGGCCCTATTCTCTTCCTATTATACGTAAATGACATGCCTTTAGCGATTCGAAACGGAAGAACAGTTCTCTTTGCGGATGATACAAATATTCTTTGCAACAAAGAAACCGTAAATAGTACAATATCAGATGTTTCAAATTGGTTCCGTATAACAAAATTAATAGTAAATGAAAAGAAAACTGTTTCAATGTCAGTTTTCCATTTCAAATAAAAAATTCTGTACTCCATTGAAAATGAACGGTGTGCCATTGACTGATGTTAATGTAACAAAATTTTTAGGTCTATCAATTCAGTCAAACCTCAAATGGAATGCCCACTTAAATGAATTGAACACAAAATTAAGTTCATTATGCTACGCGTTCAGAATTCTTTCAAATTCTGTCAGCCTTCATACAGCTCGTTGTGTATATTTTGCCAATGTTTACTCCGCCTAAGATATGGCATAATATTCTGGGGAAACACATCTTATAGTTCACAGACTTTCAGATTACAAAAAAGAATTGTACGAATAATAAGCAAATCCAACCCCCGTGATTCTTGTAAGTCTCTCTCTTTATTAATCTAGGAATTTTACCATTACCTTGTTCTCCTGATTTACGAATCAGTAGTTTTTGTCAAAAATGACTTACTTAAGGGCGGGAATATATTTTCAGCAAACGCCGATGTCTATAAGTATAACACACGACGTAGTAATCATATTCAACAGGTGGCAGTATCAACAGCTCACTACAAAAAATTCACATACAATTCATGTACATCACTCTACAACACTTTGCCAGAAGACATTAAACGATTAAATTCGATAGAAAGTTCAAGTCCCAAGTAAAATCTTTTCTGCTGCATAACTGTTTCTATACAATTCGAGACTATAGCGAGAATCAAAAAGGAAAGTAGCATTAATTTTAATAATGATAGTTAATGTAATTATTTATCATTTGGACTGTATAATTCTAAAGAACCTGTAACAAGTATTGTACCACAGTTTCTGGGTTGATGGCCCCCATCTCGATCACGTTTTGCAGGGGGGGGACAGTTTCCCTGATCCTTGAGCAATGCCTGAGATGGTCCCTTGTTTGCTCTGGACTAAATTTACTTCATTATTTGTGCAACGTCTTCTGAATTTCAGTGGGAAATATAGTTTATTCAATTATCGTT
>JAHLJT010005285.1:0-48429 GCA_031308135.1 Acheta domesticus | reverse complement strand
ATTATTTTTGTCACAAAATTATTAGGAAACATACTCGCATTTGAAAAAAATTAAGTATGACATTATTGAAGAGTGGTTTTGACAAATTTTCTAAACCGCTGCCATCTATCGCCGCCCAAAGTACATTTTTTTGTCATTTTCTTAATTTTTCGGTTTCCTAATGGTAGAACGGAAAATTAATTTTAGAATATTAAAGAACACAAAAACCTAGTCCTAAATGGCAATTTTCTTTTAAAAATTATGTGCCGTTTAAAGAAAATGGCGTTTTAGCGCTACTAAAAATGCGAAATTTGAAGCTCATTTTCACAGAAAATTTTTGAGTTTTCAAAATACTTTATTTGAAGTTATTTGAAGCACTTACACTCACAAATATAATAATCTTTACAAATTGCTGGTAATGTGCATATTAAAGATGTGAGAGATCTTTCAAAAAATTACATTGTGTAATTTTTGAAAAAACAAAAAAACTCAAAATAAACTTTACGCATATTAAAGAGTGTAATTAGCACTATCCGTTACAAAAGTTTGAAGAAAAAATTTGCAGCCATATATGAGAAAATGGCGTTTGAGCGTTTCTGAAAATGCGGAAATTTGAGCTACTTTTCACAGAAAACGGTTGTGTTTTCGAGAAACTTTACTTGACATTATTTAAAGCACATGTACTCGTAAATATAATAATGTGAACAAATCGCCGCTAATGTAAATATTAACGACGTGAGAGACAAGTAAAAAATTACATTTTTGTAATTTTTGAAAAAACAACCGATAGAGCAATATGGCTTTTATGTCATCTGATAGAGTACATTTACCACTATCCCTACCAAAAGTTTAAAGAAAAAATTTGGAGCCGTTTTTGAGAAAATCTTGTTTTTGTAATTTTTTAAAATTGCACATATTGCACGCAATATTGCACGAAAACTACTAAAATTTTGAAAAACATTTACATGACCTTTATGAAAGAACTCAATATGCAGAACAAATTTTATTTGAAGAAAAATCTCTATCTGCAATTTTGTAGTTGGAGGAAGACGCCGAAAAAATTCAAACTTTCACAATTTTCGAAAATTCAGAGTTTTAAGTGAAAATCGGACCTATGCCATTTCTTAAAGACCTTCACTCTATCCAACAAGAAATTTAAAGAAAAAATTGATGCCGCCGTTTTTTGAAAATATCACAGGGGCTTCAGGTATAAAGTAACCTCCAAATTAAAAATATCGGTTTTCAAATTCAAGGGGTCGCGAGATTATTGCAAGAATCGATCAGATCGATGTATCAAATTTTGGACGGACAGACGTTTTGCTTTCAATTGGTTTTTTTTCGGTATCAAGGACCCACAAAATATGGATATCAACTTTTTCTTTACCAGAGCCCTTCTGCCGAAAATCCACCGTTTTTTTCGCCCAGCATTACATAACTTTGCCTATACTATTTGTACGTACGTACGTATAGCATACGGAAAGTAAAATTGCGCAGCGCAACGCCGACACCTACAGGTTTCCATACTTGCGTTTCCTTGTTCCTCATAACACTGGATAACTTCTCAAAAAGTTTTAGCCGGTCTCAAACTTCCATTTTTGTTCCATTTTCTTCAGTTACCAACTGTTAACGTTGCGAATATAGCTTCTTATTCAGATTCAGATTTAGGTTTATTTATTTATTTGTCAAAAAACAGTAAAACTGTGTATGACATGTGGGGAAAGAAATTTATCTGCGCACATTTTCTTGAGGGCCAGAATTATATATATATATATATATATATATATATATATATATATGTATATATATGTATATATATATGTATATATATGTATATATATATTGTAATCTACCCCCCTTTTTCAAACTGCTGCTTTTCGGTGGTAGGACCGGTGAGGGGTTCTTATAACACACACACAACACAACATTTAAATTTAACAAGAACCATTTAATTATAAAAAAATATGAGATGAATCATGATGAAATTTTTTACAGAGATTTTACATGATTTATTACTGGCGGCTTAATTACTATTAGCTGGCAATTAGTGATTGCCATGTTCAAACAAATTACTTTACAAAAAAAACAATTAACATTTAATGCCGCTGGAAATTTCCTTTTCACTTTTACGCTGAGGGCGTATTGACACTCTTCTCTTCTTGACGTATCAGTCTTTCCGCATTATTGCGGTTATAACAACATTACCCTCGTTGATGTCTGGAGTGGCTGCCACACAGCTGGTCCCGGCCGCCAGGCAGGTAGGTGAAGCGGGCGCTCCCCCCAGCTTTGTTCTGGAGTCGGCCGCCCCTCTCAGCTGCTCCGTGGCCACCGGCAGGTCAAGACACCCAGGGATGATTGCATCCAGGCACCCGGGGAGAATGCTTTGTAGGGTGGCCGTGGCGCGTGCCGCCTCAGCTCGTAACTTCCGCCTCGCAATTGACTTAAGCGGATTCTGCAGACGCGTAGGGCGTACCGCTCCGACTATCATCGGACATCGCGTCGGTAACAGATCGCGATTAATAAGTCGCGGATAACTGACCGCTAGCTATGGCGAGTACTGGCCCTACATGCGACTCGGTCGACGAATGCGTTTCGCGAAGCTCGACGAGCGGTGTCGGCTCGCGGAGTTCACGCGGAAACGAACTTCCGTGGCGTGGCTTCGAAGTCTATCTCTCACCGACGTTTCTCATCTAAGTAAAATCGACCTCCCTCTCCGATGTCTTTCGTCTAAGTTTTAGTCCCGTAGCTTTCCCGTCGTGACGAGAGCTCTCATGCCCCCCATTACATTTCCAAGTCGCCCTGATTGCATGAAATTGAAATTTTGGCGGAGTGGCGGGGCGAACCTCCGACCAATGTCCGCACGCGTCGCGTACAAAAAAATATCCGTTGGCTTTGGCGTCGGTTGGCCGGCAAGCGTCTTTTCTCGCGGCTCTGGAAAAATTCGTTGGCCTACTTTCTCCGCGGCCCGTGTGAAAAAATACGTTTGGTCATAAACGTGGAGTGGGTGGTCATTCGCTTTGACGCTCGCGCCGCCAAATAGACAAAGCGACCCTTCTTACTCCCCCGCTGCCTCTTGTCGGCTCCGCACCCCTCGCCGCCGGACCGGATGAGCGTCGTAAAAAAAAACAAACCCAGCCCCCCTCAGCTCGCCCGTGGCCCCGATGCAGGTAGGCGCTCGCATCCGTCGTCGATTCTGCCTTGACTGACATTAAATTGGTAAAATTAATATTATTTTCATCGTCTCCCGTTCGCGTCGGGTCGTACCATTACAATATATATATATATATATATATATATATATATATATATATATATATATATATATATATAAATTCAAGTTGGGAGAGCTATCATCAGT
Organism: Acheta domesticus; assembly: GCA_031308135.1. Classification (NCBI taxonomy): domain Eukaryota; kingdom Metazoa; phylum Arthropoda; class Insecta; order Orthoptera; family Gryllidae; genus Acheta; species Acheta domesticus. The sequence goes on along the minus strand of JAHLJT010005285.1, from coordinate 45,095 downwards.
TTGGGTTATGGCGAGACGAACATTATGGAATGCTCCCTCGCTCGCTCGTTCGATCTCTGGAATGACACAATGTACCCCTCTTATTAGAAGATAATATGAAGAAATAAGCAATCATAGAATAAATCGTTCACCTTTTTACCTCATTCTCACATGAAAAGCAAAGCCTTCTTTTAATCTGTATTCCACAAAATTTCACTCTTGCCTTTGACGTGTTTCCCGCGGAAAAGCGGTTGTTCCTTGAAAACGTTTTGGAGCGGCGGCTGTGGTGCCAACTTTGATAGCTTAACCTGTTCTCATGGATCGTTAGTGCGAGCTCACTGAAGCTCGTTCCCTGGGCGGAGCAAACTACTTTGAATTGCCTGTTTCACCGTTTGAATTTGGCAACAATGCTGTCATAGGTTAAAAACGGAGATCTAGTGTGTCTAAATAATTTTCTCTGCACCAGAGTGCTTGGCAGCGGAACCCGGCAGGGTCTGCCCCCTGGCGAGGGGAGATGAAACTATTACAAGTAACCCGCTAGATCGAATGCAATACGACGAAAACAAAGAAACTTTATATATCCGCTCTTTTCGCAGCTAGCACGCGGTTTTGGAGGGAAGTCCGACGCGGTACGTTTAAAATGCAAATTCTGAGCTAGTAATCAAGGACAAAGATTGTTATTAAAAACCAATCTCCCGCCACGGCGCCAAATTTGAATTATTTTGATGCCAATTGCCAACACCAACTATCGCTGCCCAAAGTATATTTTTTTAAAATGTTCTCAATTTTTCGGTTTCTTAATGGGAGAACCGAAATATTTCTTTAAGAATATTAATGAAGAGTAAAACTTCGTCATATGAGGAACTTTTTGTTGAAAATTTTGGAGCAGTTTTTAAGAAAATGGAGTTTAAACGTTACTGGAAATGCGAAATTTAAAGCGCTCTTTCACAGAAATCTTTTGAGTTTCAAAAGCTGCAAATTTTGTATACGGATAGTGCTAAATACATTGTCTAATATGACGAAGTTGATTTTGGGATATTCCTTTGTTTTTTTTAAATACACAAATGTAATTTTTTGAAATATTTCTCATGCCGTTAATAAGCAAATTTACAGCAATTTTTAAACACTATAGTATTTCTGAGTTAAGGTGCTTTAAATGACTTCCAGTGAAGTTTTACGAAAACTCAAAATTTTTCTGTGAAAAACAGCTTCAAATTTCGCATTTACATTAACGCTTAAACGCTAATTTCTTAAAAACGGCTCCAATTTTTTCAATGAAAAATGCCATTTAGGACGAGGTTTTACCGTTATTTAATATTCTTAACGTAATATTTCGGTTTTACCATTAGGGAATCGAAAAATTGAGAAAAGGTTTTAAAAATATACTTTGGTGCCGATAGATGACAGTTGGCAAGAGTACTATACGCGCACTTTTTCTTGATACTCCACAGCGGGGGTGCGAGAGGTGGCGGGTCCTGTCTACGTCACGGCAGTGCAGTGCTGTCAACGCCCACAGGAAACTCAGCGTAACAGAGCGTCTTAGACTAGATAGCAATGAGAAACAACTCAAGGTTTTTTTAAATTCTGAAGAAATAATAATTGTAGAAATTACTGAGTAACGAAAAGGTGCACGGTACGCTGAGGTCGTTACAAAGAGAGAGCGAAAACTGAGAAGTCCGAATTGTAAAGGAAGGTGAGCAGCACTGCAAACTGAGCCGTGACGTTCCGAGTGGGGCTCATGTTTTCTGCCGAGCCGTGCTGTGCTGTGCTGAGCGAGAACTAGGGAGCTGAAGGATCAAGAAAAAGTGCGAGCATAGTATATGGGAAGTCCGAATAGCTAGTCAGGCCAAAGTAAATAGAAAACTAATACGAAAAAGTATGTGCCATTCCGCAGCACCACTAGTTTTTTCAAACATTTCTTCTTTTGAATTATTGATTTTTACCCACTTTCTGAACATTTTATAAAGTTAATTGTTTTTATAAAGTTTACACAAATATTGAAGATTAAGATATCATATTTGTGTTTTAAAAATAATTTAATTGTTTTTAAACTCGAAATAAATGTGGGGACTCATATTATCACCTATTCCTCTCTAAATATTTTCGATCTCGCCAAAAACAGAAATTGCATTTTAATTAAAAGAATTTATTAATGCAGAATTAAAATACGTATAATTATTTGTGATCATAACGAATAATAAACATTTTTGATATTTCGATATAATATTCACTGAGAAAAATGCATCGTTGAATTTATAGATCAGTACGTGCAAATAACAATGAGGATCGTCGTCTCTGGGTTCGACTAATCTAATTAACATCATTCAATAATTATCAATTAAATAATTAACAAAACTGAAAACGCTGTATATAATTGCAGCACATTTAACTTAAAGCATTGATGTAATAGCGCCCAAATTTGCCCCCCTCCCAATAAAAGATCCGAAATCCCGTCTCTGAGTATCACATATTGTAACACAAATAAATGAGCCACTGAACACACTTTGCAAGACTTAAAAACAGATGCTTATTTTACTCTCAATTGGCCCTTCGAAGTATAGTATTCGAAACAAAGCTGTGCAAAAATTCCTTAGCATGTTACATTTAAAATTGCTGCTAATCTGCTCTCAAGTTAAAAATCTTGGTCTGACCATCGATAAATTTCTAAATTGGGAACCTCATGCTCGGGATACTTGCCGCAAAGTGTATGCCTCAATGTACTCAAATGTGCTTACATATGCCTTCCATCCAAAACCAAAGAACTTCTAGTAAAATCACTCCTGCTACCCCTGCTTGATTACGGTGATATCGTGTACGGTAGCATAAATAAATCAACCGCTGATGCTCTTCAAAGGGTTCAAAATGCATGTGTTAGGTTTCAATCAGAAAGTATGTTCACATATCGGGGTACTATAAAGCAAATCACATATTAAACTTGAAAGGTCGACGCCTGTTTCATAGTTTGTGCCTTTTCTACAAAATATTAAATACGGGTGTACATGCTTACCTCTCTTATAAAATGTCTTATCTCAAAACAAAAAGATTCCAGAAATCCTTGCTATGCAATACTCCTAAAAGCAACACAAATTTTTTATAATAAATCTTAGTTAGCGACGACCCGAGAGTGGAATAACCTTGCAGAAAATGTTAGGAAATATAAAACATTGCGATCATTCAAAAAACATTTAAATATTCTTCTACTGAGCTGATAATGTACGATGTGAAAGTGTGTACTCAATGTATTATTATTATTATTATTATTATTATTATTTTTTCCATTACATCACGACTAAAGGAGTTATGAGTCGGCTAAACATAAAATCTACTCCAGGTTGCAACCAGCTACCTAAGGAGCAGATTCAGTGAATATCAGTGCCTCTACAATACTTTACGCAAAATGTGGGCTGTTCCAAATAAAGCAATTTCTTGCACTTCCCAGTCTTTTGAATTACCAGGGAGTTTAGACAAGTTCTTACTCAAATTTTGCGGAACAAATCCCAGAGCTCCGATAACTATGGGGACGACCTGTGCTTTTACGCCCCACATTCGGCTGATCTCAATTTCCAAACTCTTGTATTTAAGACGTTTCTCTGCCTCCCTGGTAACGACGTTTTGATCGCAAGGTACAGCAACATCGATAAGTAAACACGATTTTTTCGCCAAATCCGGATAACTATATCCGGTTTGTTTGCCGCTATCGTGCGATCAGTTTGAATTAGTTGGTCGTACAATATCGTACACAATCCAACAGACGTCACCGGATTTGGTGAGTGTTCGTACCACTTGGAGCATGTGTTTGGAACTTCCAGGGCGGTACAGATCTGCCAGTGGAGGTAGCTACACACCCTGTCATGTCTTTTCAGGTATTCGGTCTTTGCTAGGATTGGACAAGCTGAGACAATATGATCAATTTTTTCTACTTGCTCCTGGCAAATGCGGCATTTATCATCTTGGGAAATTTTGAGAACCGCTTTATCATAATGTCGTGTTCTCAAGGCCTGATCTTGGACAGCTATTACAAGTGCTTCCGATTCTGGCTTCATTCTTCCCCTTTTAAGCCACATAAATGATTGATCTTTATTGATCTGCACCTTGTCCATTCGTTTCAAATATTTTTCGTGCAGTGGTTTGTCTCTCCACGATTTCTTTAACGTTTTTTGTGTCTCAAATTTCATGTTAAGTAGCATCAGAAGTTCAGTGTCTCTGTCATTCTGGGTGTCTTGCATAGTCTTGTACGCAATGCTTCTTGCTACACTTACAATGCCTCTGTTTCCCATTCTTCGGTCATATTTCATGACCTGCCTCATTAGTGGGTCATCTTGATGGCTGACTACATACTTTCCCATCCCGGTTATTGCATTGTGCCAGGAGGCTTCAATTTGTCTCAGGCCTCTTCCTCCTTCCTTACGTGACACATAATGTCTATGTACATCAGCTCGGGGTGGGCAACGTGATGCATTGTAAGCAGTTTTTTTGGCTTTTCGATCCATGATGCGAATTTCCTGCTCAGTCCAGTCTACTAGTCCGAAACTCTATTCGGCTACAGGCACCGCCAAACTACCTATTGCTGATATTTTATTCCTTGAGTTTAAAGCAGACTGCAGGACAACTCTCACTCTTCTGTAATACTCCTTCCGAATTCTCTCTTTCATTGTGTCGTTCGAGATTGTCTCACATTCTTCAATGCCCAGATATTTGTAAGTTTTACCTGGCTCAAGATCTTGAATCGCAGTGTGCATATCAACTTCAATGCTCTCTGACGTTGTCAGTTTGCCTCTTCTTAAATTGACTTTTGCACATTTGTCAAGGCCAAAAGTCATGCAGATGTCATTGCTAAAGTCATTCACGACAGACAGCATTTGGGAGAGAGTCGCTTCATTCTTAGCAAACACTTTAAGATCATCCATGTAAAATAAATGCGATACAGGTCTTTCGTCACCATGGAGCTTGTAACCAAAGTCAGTGTGCGACAGCTGTCTCGATAGAGGAATCAAACTAATGCAAAACAGCAGAGGGGATAGTGAATCTCCTTGAAAAATTCCCCTGTTAATCTGAATACTTCTTGTTTCTACTACTCCCTTTCCGCTGTGGATTAGTAACTTGGTGCTCCACGACTTCATACTAGCCTTGCAAAACTCAACAAGTCTAGGATGAAATCGATAGATCTCAGGGGTTTATTGTTATTATTATTATTATTACTATTATTATTATTATTGCTCCATATCACGACTACAGATGTTATGAGTCGGCTGAGTATAAAATCTACTCCAGGTTGCAACCAGCTACCTAAGGAGCAAATCTAGCGACTGTCGGTGCCTCTACAATACTTTGCGCAAAATATGAGCTGTGCCAAATAAAGCAATTTCTTGCACTTCCCAGTCTTTTGAATGATCTGGAAGTTTAGCCAAGTTCTTACACAAATTTTGCGGAACAAATCCCAGAGTTCCGATAACTATCGGGACGATCTGTGCTTTGACGCCCTACATTTAGCTCATCTCAATTTCCAAACTCTTGTATTTAAGCCATATTTCCAAACTCTTGTTTCTCTGCCTCCTTCGTTACGACATTTTGATCGCAAGGCACAGCAACATCCACAAGTAGACATGATTTTTTCTCAAAATCCCGGATAACAATATCCGGTTTGTTCGCTGCTATCGTGCGATCCGTTTGAATTTGTTGGTCGTACAAAATTGTACACAATCCAACCGATGTCACCGGTGTTGATGAGTGTTCGTACCACTTGGGGCATGTGTTGGGAACTTCGAGGGCCGTACAGATCTGCCAGTGGAGGTAACTACACACCCTGTCGTGTCTTTTTAAGTATTCGGTCTTTGCTAGAATTGAACAAGCTGAGACAATATGATCAATGGTTTCTACTTGCTCCTCGCAAATGCAGCAGGTGTCATCTTGGGAAATTTTGAGAACCGCTTTATGTCGTGTTCTCAACGCCTGATCTTGAGCAGCTATTAAAAGTTTCCGATTCTGGCTTCATTCTTCCCCTTTTAAGCCAAATAAATGGTTGATCTTTATTGGTCTGCACCTTGTCCATTCTTTTTAGATATTGTCCATGGAGGGGTTTGTATCTCCACGACTTCTTTAAAACTTTTTGTGTCTCACATTTCATGTTTAATAGTATCAGAAGTTCAGTGTCTGTGTTATTTGACGTGTCTTGCATAGTTTTCTTTGCAATGCTTTTTTCTACACTAACAATGCCTCTGTTTCTCATTCTTTGTTCAGATTGCATGACCTGCCTCATTAGAGGGTCATCTCGATGACTGACTTCATACTTTCCCATTCCAAATATTGCATTGTGCCAGGAGGCTTCAATTTGCCTGAGGCCTCTTCCTCCTTCCTTACGTGACACATAAAGTCTATGTACATCAGCTCGAGGGTGGGCGACATGATGCATTGTTAGCAGTTTTCTGGTTTTTTCGATCCATGATGCGGATTTCTTGCTCAGTCCAGTCTACTAGTCCGGAACTGTACTCGACTACAGGGACCGCCAGACTACTAATTGCAGATATTTTATTCCTGGAGTTCAGAGCAGATTGCAGGACAAATCTCACTCTTCTGTAATACTCCTTGCGAATTCTCTCTTTCATTGTGTCGTTCGAGATGGTCTCACATTCTTCAATGCCCAGATATTTGTAAGTTTTACCTGGCTCAAGATCTTGAATCACAGTGTGCATATCAACTTCAACGCTCTCTGACATTGTCAGTTTTCCTCTTTTTAAATTGATTTTTGCACATTTGTCAAGACCAAACTTCATGCAGATGTCATTGCTAAAGTCATTCACGACAGGCAGCATTTCGGAGAGAATCGCTTCATTCTCAGCAATCACTTTCAGATCATCCATGTAAAACAAATGTGATACTGGCCTTTCATCACCATGGAGCTTATAACCAAAGTCAGCTTGCGACAACTGTCTAGATAGTGGGATCAAACTGATGCAAAACAGCAGAGGGGCAAACTGATGCAAAACAGATGCAAAACTGATGCAAAACAGCAGAGTCTCCTTGAAAAATACCCCTGTTAATCTGAATACTTCTGGTTTCTACTGCTTCCTTTCTGCTCTGTATTAGTAACCTGGTACTCCACAACTTCATGCTAGCCTTGCAAAATTCTATAAGCCTAGGATGAAATCGATAGATCTCCAGGGTCTTCAAATCCATGTGGTACACTATCAAAGACTTTTCGGTAGTCAATCCAAGCCATGCTCAAATTACGTTTTCGTTTCTTTACATCATCCAAGATGACTTTATTCAGAAGCAAGATTTCCTTACAAGACTTCCATGCAATACTCATAAGAACCTTTACGACATCCTTTTTGTTCAGCTGGCATTAGATGATTCTTCTCTAGATGTCTGTACATTTTGTCAGCTATGGCTGAAGTTATAACTTTGTACAGGCGTCTCCACGTAAGAAAAGACCCTAAAAATTCAACATGGCGGAGTTTCGGAACTGCCAACTTCATCGAAATGAAACGCGAAAGTGCATGAAGGATACCGACGCGGCGTATTTAAATGAACGTAGTGTCCTTCAGAAATGCAGATTTGCTGAAATTATAGTTATTAATGCTGTTTTGACTTATAAATAGCAATAGGCGAATAGTAAAATAATTTAATTCACAATTTACTCATGAAATTGTAATAATAATAATAATAATAATAATAATAATAATAATAATAATAATAATAATAATTTTAAAATTAAATATAATACATTTCATTAAATAAATTACTTATAATTTTAAAATTATTTTAATTTCCAGAATTAATAAAATATTTTTGAAACTGAAGAATAAATGAAATAATAGTTTGTTATTATATTACAAAACTACCAAAAATGAAACTATGCAAAAATCAGAGGATATATAGAATAAAGATGAAATGAAATGCAATACTCATAAATAACTTTAATTTTCAAACAATACACAAAGTAGTGAAATAAAACTATTCTTCACTGAACTTAGATATTTTTGAATCCTAATGGTTTTTTGTATATAACATCAACATATGACCACAATCAAAGCATATCAAAGGAATGAAGAAATCCATTGTACAGAAAATACAAATGTTTGAAATTTTGTCAAAATAGAATAAATCAGATATATGATTTGATATAATTTGAAGGTTCAGTAATGAATACACTTATGCACCATGGGTGATCAGATTTGATGACAAATTGCAAGGAGCAGTCATTAAAATTTCTTGAACACCAATGGTCCACAGCAAATTATATTCACATCAATTATTGAATTTTTACAATAATTTTAGAGCCTAATGCCCCTGGGCTTACAAACATTACAAAACATCCCGGCATTTACCTTAAGCGATTGGGGAAAACCAGGGAAAACAAAGGAATAAGTATGCTATCATATATATAAAAAATTGAATAAAAATATAGTTAATCCTCAATTGAAATTAAAAAAATTAACATTAAAAATCAGCATTAACAAATTTGGCTAACTGTAAAAATTAATAAACTACTAGAAAATTTTATATATATTGATAGCATACCCATCCTCCCAATCAGGATGACGACTGAATATTGATTTCTAGCATGCATATAGGAACATTACTCAAAATAATAGATATTTACAATTAACAAAAATACATCAAATAAATCAATGAAATAATATAAATAATATACATAAAAATGCAATTGAATCCTATTTAGAAAATGAAATATCTTCTGTGAAACACAGCAACCCTGCAACATAGAAAAATTAATGCAGTATCTAATGTCCAATCCAGATAAATTCAATAAATAGGCATGTTATTGTTATAAAACAAATTACCACAAGTAATAGGAAAAACTTTATACTTAACTTTTATATTACTTGAAACTCCTGACACAAACGGAAAACCAAATTGTCCAGAATATTAAGAACATTTGCTTCACATGAAAGTATTCAAAATATTACACGACAATAATATGTACCTAAAAACCAATAAATTTACAAAAATTAGTAGAAAACCATTGAACATTCACTTAAAATGAAATATTAATAGCCAAAACGGAATAGTGCATCAATCGTAAACATTAAGCAATACTCTCTATCAAGCCAAATAATATAATGAAATATGTACTCACTAATACCACATAACTGATTTCCATTTCAACAAACCATCTAATAAAATTATGCATCTGAAGGCTGACTGCCTGGTGGAAGTGCGTGCAAAAGACTCCTGGAAAAGTGCGAAACTTCAAAGGTGTGAATGAAGCAGGAAGGTAAAGAGCAACGGCAATACAAAGGTAAAACGCCGAGAGGACTGCAGTAATAAAGGTAAAGCGCGGCACTGCAGAGGTGCCTTATAGAGCGTACAATAAAGCCCACGCCTCACAACACCACGGAGGCAGCCATCTTGACCGCGTACAAAGAACCGGAAGTGACGCTCCAGGAAAGAATAAAAAGCAAATTGACTACATGACTACCACCCACAAAACTACACTAAGTAATGATGAAACCCCTCAGAAATGCCCACAATGTACGAACACCTTTGAAAACGACAGTGGCGCAGTAGGATGTGACGGAAACTGTAAACAATGGTACCACAAAGACTGTACAACACTAACAGCGACGGAATTCAATGCATTGAAAAGCAAGAAAGGAAACCTATTATGGATGTGCAGCAAATGTCGGTATCAACTGGATACTTTTGGCGTGAACAAATCGTATGATGAAGACAAAGAGATGAAGAAGGAAATCAAACAAGCAGTAACGAAGAACAAGACCACATGCGACGAAATACAACAGAAACTTGATGAAATGAGCCAGACTCTAATACAAAAGATGTCGCTCATTTTAGAAGCGCAACTTCAACAGGCAGACTATCTAACACGCCTAGACGACAGTACCCCCGACAGGATAACCCACCGCCCAAGCAACAAAGGAAAAGCGTCATCCAGGGGAACGGGGAAAAACCAGAGAACGAAAAAGACAAGTGCCAGCTAATAGAAGATAAACAAAATACCACATGTGAAAGATCAACAGAAAACACAGCACAAAACGACAGTGTGAACAGCATCGACAGAGAAAAACAATCTTACAACGAAGGAAAATGGCCCCAAGTAGCAAGGAGAAACAGAACACCACAAAGAAATAAGCAAGTGGTGGGAACAAAGACTAACACTGGCGATGACATCCAAGCCGCACAAAAGACTGCCTGGCTCTTCATAGGAAGACTAAAAGAAGACACATCCCCAGATAGCATAATAAAATACTTACAGAAAAACAACATAAAGGAAGTAATAGAATGTGAAGAAGTTGAGACTAAAGGAAGAACAAAGGCTTTCAAGCTTGGAATCCCCTTCAGATATCTAGAGGAAATAGAAGACCCCGGGTTCTGGCCGGAAGGAATTATAATCAGAAGATTTCGCTTTCGCAGGACTTACCATAACAAGGGAATATCGCTCGAATGAAAAATACGAACAGATAAAAGTCCTCCTATGGAACGTCGAAGGGCTGAAAAATACCCTCAAACTCGCACCACCAGACCTCCTGAAAAGCCAAGACGTAATCATACTAACTGAAACACTAGCAGTCAACAGCATAGAAATGGAGGAATTCTACTCTTCACACATCCCAGCCGTCCAAGGTCCGAAAGGAAGACCAATGAGAGGTATTTCATGCTATTATAAACCTAAAATGGGAAGAGTAGCATCCACCCACTGCGATGAAGACGCAATAATAATAAATTTTGAAAATACATCCATTATAGGACTCTATGCGGAACCCACCTCCTCAATAGAAAATGTAATAGAGACCATCATGAGCGCAACTACAAAATCTACCCCAGGCCACAATATAATTCTAGCCGGGGATATGAACTGCAGAATTGACATCAGGAACCATAAAAGTAACGAACTGTTAAAACTGATGGAAGAGGAAGGATTTGAACTTGCCAACAAGAGAGAATGCAAAACATACTTTGCACCAAATGGCAGCAGCACCATTGACCTCATCTTCTATAAAGGCTCTGACATAAGAATGATAAAACATAAAGTATGTTACACAGAAGCTGAAACGCCGCTTAGAAAACACTGCCCTATTTTAACAATCTTCACCACAACCGGACTCATGCGTGAATTCAATACAGGATCTACCAAGCCCCCATCAAGAAAAATAAATACGAACATACTCAATCAAAACGAGAGTAAATTGCAAGAACTTAAACACAATCTGAAGAACCTGGACCTAGATGCCGCAGCCACAACTTTAGAAAAGATTATTAAACCTACCATTATTCCCAAAAAAACACGAAGAGCACAAGCTTGGTTCAACAAGGAATGCTATCAGGAACGAAAAGCGGTTTTACAGTTATTACACGTCGCGAAAACTACTAAAAATCAAGAAGACCTCAAGAAATACAGTAGCTCCAGACAAAGATACAAAAACCTCCTGAGAAAGAGAAGAAAGGAACACCTGGAATACGAGACAGCAAAAATGATAGAAGCTGCCAAAAATGACCCTTACCTGGCACTAAAACCTCGAAGAACACAGATGGTCAGAAAATAAGTATGACCACATGGAAGAACACTTCACCAACATACTAAATCAGGAAGGAACCACGTCTGCATATGCGCTGAAGCCCACGGAGACAGACAAACCATACATAAGGCCTTTCTCAAAAAACGAAGTTGAAGATACAATAAAAAGACTGAAAAACAACAAAGCAGCTGGACCAGATGGGATATTCAACGAACATCTAAAAGGATCATTAGATATACTACTCCCAGAGATCACAGACCTAATGAACTTATGCTTGAAATTGGGAAATATACCAACTGGATGGAGAGGCTCCATAGTGAAAGTACTGTATAAAGGGAAGGGTGACCCAAGTGATCCCAACCTATACAGAGGTATCGCCCTAGAAAACAACTTCCTCAAGATCCTTACTAAACTAATTGCAAGCAGACTAAACAGGGAAGCCACTCTTAAAATCCCGGAAGAACAGTTCGGATTTAGAACAGGGAGAAACACACTCCAAGCAGTACAAAACTTGATTGGAGATATAGAAGATGCACTGAGACCTACTTCTGGAAAATTCCATGCAGTCTTCATCGATTATGCAAAGGCATTCGACACGCTTGACAGAACCATCTTGTCAACAAAGCTAGAGTCAATCATAGAAGAAAATAAGGAACTAGTGACCCTGATTCACAACATACTCAGAGTTAACACCGTAAAAATCTCAGATAATATAACAATGTCGAAGGAAATAATCCAAACTAACGGTGTGCTCCAAGGAGACCCTTTAAGCCCTCTGTTATTTAACATTGCCACTTACGACGTGGTCCAGAGATTAAGACAAGAGGCAGAGACAGTAAGGATTTACATATACGCAGACGACATGGTCATAGGAACACATAGCAGAACTGAACTTCAGAGAGCAATTGATGCTTTGAAACTATGGGCAAAGGAAAATAAGTTAAAAATCAACACCAGCAAGACGGTGCAAATGATCTTTAGGAAAGGTGGAAGAATAGCAACCGATGATAGAGTAACAATGGACGGAGCCCCACTACAAATAGTACACTTTCAAATACCTCGGTGTAACGCTAACAACAATGAAGTCCTTTAAACTGCATACAAAGTCAAGAGCTGCGGCAGCCACTAAAGCCATATACGACATTAAATCATTGAACAGGTTATCCCTACAATCAGCAGTAAAGCTATTCAAAGCCAAAATAGTCCCCATCCTCACATATGGAATCGAGCTGACATGGGAGAAGCTAACCACAAACGACCTTCGCACTATAGAAGCAGTAAAATCCCGCTTCCTAAAAACTGTCCTCGGGGTTTCCAAATATACGAAATCCAGACTTGTATATGAACTTGCAAAGGAATCCTTCCTACTAGAGGACTTGCGCCTAGAACATAACCTGCCATCGACCAGTTGCTATACAAGGGTACTGCTAGAAAGAGTGGAGAAACGAAAGGAGATATGGATAGACTTCTACTCCACGGAAGCCATGGTGGACCGATCCTGGACGGAAGCCAACCAAGACCTTAGACACTTCGTCAATTCCCTAGCGACTCATGGATATCACCACAAAATCTGTTCAACAAAGACGTACCATCAACCTGATGAAAACTGCGTATGTGAACTGTGCTATCAACCTTGTGACAGGTATCATATAACTCAGTGCAGAAAAAGAGACATACCAATTATTAAACTCTGTAAAAACTAAGCTATAATTTCTTTGTACAATTTGTACGCGTTTCTATTATTAATTAATTAAAATTATGCATCTTCAGAACTCCATTATTGTATATCTGAAACATTTAGTAAAGTAATGTACGCTTCTTTCACATTTCAAAACTTTAAAGTTATTCATTTTAATCACTTATCATCTGTACTTCAACTAAATAAAAAATCTTCAGTCTGAACAGTAATGATTAACTGTATTAAGAAAATGATGTAAAAGAAAATTACTAACGGTTAAACAATAGTGATGAACTAATGGTATATTAAATGGTACACTTAAATATTTTCTATGGTTTACTTCAGAAGGTCAACTATATTCACTCAGGATATGACACTCATAATCAATCTTTTAATTCATACTCACTTGATTTACTTTGCAACCAGGCTCGATCCGAACAGAGAAACTTAAACACTGGCCGAAACAATTGACTGTAAAGTATTAATTTTAATTTAATAACCTGCAATCACCACCAACTTACAATCATGTAAATTCAAGTATACCTATTCCATAGCACAGTGAGGCCAAACTTGATCACAAACTATACTTTTCTGGTTGCTGTGAGGAGGCAGGAGTTTTTTCATTCAAGGCACAACTGTAACATTGAGGCACATTAGTAACAAGATTATCACTTTCATTCCATTCTCTTAAATTCATACTCACTTGATTTACCTTGCAACCAGGCTCGAACCAAACACACTGACTGAAACACTAGCCGGAACAATTGACTGTAAAGTAATAATATTAATTTAATAAACTGCAATCACCAACAACTTACAATCATATAAATTCAAGCATACCTATTCCGCAGGACAGTGGGGCCCAGTTTCTCACATTAACTTATCTGTGGTGGTTGCTTTAAGGGGGCATAAGTTTTTAATTCGTGGGCACATCTGTAATATGTAACATGTAATATGTAAATATGTAACACAGTTATCACATCTATTCCAAACTCCTTAATGTGTACTTACTTGTTTCACTTTGCAACCAGGCTCGAACCAAACACACTAACTGAAACACTGGCTGGAACATTTCACTGTAATGTAATCATATTAATTTAATTGCCTACAATTACCAGAAACTAACCATCGAGGTAAATTCAAGCAATACCTTTTCCATAGCACAGTGGGGCCCTATATGTACTTCAACGATAATGGATGGTTGCTTAAAATGTAAGGTGTTTCTGTGAAGTAAATCTCTGAAAACCCTTTCAGGACTGTCACATTGCAGATGTTCCTGGGATTGGCTCTAATGGAATTGGATCTTGTTCCTCTCCTGTGCCTTCTTCTGCTGTGTCAGTTCCACTCGCACTACTTAGATTTATTACAAGTTCTTCATAATCTTCTTCCACTGCCTCTTTTTCATAGTAGTCTTCAATAATTTTCTGTGCATGTGCCACTGAATTTTTCCACATTTCTGGTATGACCTATTAAAGCCATTACATAATTTTTTAGATTCCTGTTGTAACTATTTTTTAAAAAATTACAATTATGTTACAATATATTTACTGTTTTTCTTATAGTGGTTTATTGAAAACATTACCTGATTTATTGCCTCATTCCACACAGCTTTTGTTCTCTCCATTTCTTGCCCTGGCCTTCCACATACAGTTTTGTTGTAGTACACTTTTGAAATGCCCCACACATGTTCAATAGGATTGAATTTGCAATGATATGGTGGCAGTCTCAAAACTGTGTGCCCTTCTGCAGCCAACATGTCATCAACTACATACCTTTATCAACATATTGATGGTCAGTTATATATTTATCACAAGTGTTAATGTATATATTTGAACATATTTAAGGTGGATACTTTAAAATTTTATTACAATGATGCAACAGAAAGGTAATTCACAATAATAATGAAATGTAATATTTAATGCACAGATATGTAACTCGTACCTTTTCATCCTTCCACAATGTTGGCTTGCCAGGGCAGCAAGTGAGATTTTATTCGCAGCATCTGGCACTTGCACTCCTCGCTGGCTCAGCCATTCCTAAAAATAATTTTCTTTGGTTACATTACTGACGCTTACAATTAATTACAGCTTACTCATTTCTGAAGCTTACAATCGATTGATCCTTTCTCCACTTTGTTGTTGGATTCCTCTCTACCTGTCTTGAATGGCATGAAGCATTGTCCATGACAATGATGCATGGTCTTAAATTGCGAATGCCAGGAATCAGTTGTTTCTTAACCCAGGATTCAAAAGTACAACTGTTCATTGCTCCGTGATAATCTTGCCCCCTTTTAAGGTCAGTAGCAAAAATCAGACCAACACCTACAAAAAGTGTTACAACTCGTATACATGCCTTAGTTTGTACATAATGTCATGAAAACTCAAAACACGTGTACAAAACCTACTCTTGTTCCTGCATGAACCACAACTAGCCTCCTTCCTTCTGCTGGTCTCTTAATTATTCCTTTAGTGGTGCCTGGTTGAAGCCATGAATATGTAGTAGGAAAAGATAGTTTTGTCTCATAATTTTTACACATAAGCAATATAACCATTTTGAAAGGTCTCTTTTACCATTCATATAGATCCATGTCTCGTGTAGGTACATTACAGTCTTTGGGTTTTCACTTCTCTTATTTTTCATGTAGTCTGCCACAAAATACAACCTCTTTACAAGAATTTCATTTGTCTCACAAAGACGAATATGTGGGTCTCCTTTCCTCCATGCTAAACCCAATTTCTTAATAATTCTGTACAATGTTGTGCATGACCTTTTGAATAAGAAAGTATCATAATTTTCTTTTACATACTGCCATACCTCTTGAAGTGAGAGTCTCCTGCCTGTTGCAAAATGAATTGGTCTTGGAAAGTCTTTCAAAAGTGAGTTACATACTTAATCATTCCTCTAAATACAAAAATCTCTTACCATTATCAGATTCCTGATAAATATACCTGGCAATAGCTTCTCTAGAAAAGCCATCAACTGAATCTCTCACAGGTCGTGACCGCTTCCTCTTCTTGTTCGGAGTTCTAATAGGTTTTCCTGCCTTATAATTCTTAATAATACTTGCCAAAGTTGTATAAGGTCTCTGTAATATAGTAATATATTTCTATAAAATAATTATGATTCACTCTTTTTTATATAAACAACAAAATAATTATCCTTTATAACTGTTGTTATTGTACATTAGCATAAAAACATAAGAACTTCAAATAAGTTTTTATGTTTTTATGGAAATGTATAATAACAACAGTAATTAAGGATAATAATTATTTTGTCTATATAAAAAAGAGTGAAGCTTTATATAATAAAAAACTATATGAGAAGACAACAGTACAAATCCAATTTTTAAAAATTATGATTCACATACACATGTTCATCATGAAAATATTCTGGCATGCAATAAAATGTAAATAATTATTGTGAAATTAAAAGCTTACCCCCACAATTAAAGCCACTGTCGCAAAGATACTGCTCTCAGGAAGTTGCACTTCTTTACGAGAATTTTTCTCGCTCTTATATTTATAAACGTTGAGAAGGACCTGTCTTTCACCACTCAATGATATCCACCTCCTTTTCTGCTTAATTGGAGAATTGGTTCTCGAATTTGAAGACATATTTTACACGAAGTCTACAAGGTCTACGAAGTCTTGTAGACTTCGTGGTTCAAACGGTTGAAGTTGGCAGAAAGTTAATAATAATAATAATAATAATAATAATAATTTATTGAGTCACATATACAATTACAATCGTGTATGACGAGTCAATGTATATTGGGTGGAGAGAGGGAAATTACATTTACTGTCCAGAAGCAAAGCAAGGGGCCATCTCAGCATTTGCTCAAAGGACCAGGGAAACTGGACAGAAACCTGATCGAGATGGAGTCATTGCCCTAAGAATTATACTACAATACTTTTTACAGGTAGATTAAGATATTATACAGTATACAATTATTTTTAGTAGCAAAATATTTAACATTTTAGAATTGTAGTTTTGTTTAATGTAAAATTAAAATTTACTTGTTACTGTCATTCTACTGCTACTATAATATAATAACTATAATATAATAATAGTAATAGTAATAATAGTAAAAATAACACATAAAATAGTACATAATATTAATTATCATAACAGCTACATATAAGTAATAATGTTAGCATATAATTGTCCAATCTTGAAATGGTAAGGAGCAGGAGGCAGGTTTTGGCCAGGTTTTTCCTATTCCTACACCTAGTCCTACTGCAGCACCTGAAATCAGTTTGTACATATTAGTTACTGATGTATTCCTGAACATTATAAAAAAGTTTTTGGCCAAGGAAGTGTTTAAGTTTATTCTTGAAGTTGTGTATTCCTGTTATGTTTCTCAGATATATAGGTAATTTATTGAAGAATTGTATTCCTGTAGAGAATGTACCCTTTTGGCATAGTGTACTTGTGCACAATGGTTGATGAAGGTTATATGCTTGTCTTGTGTTGTATGAGTGTAAGTTTGAGTTAAATTTGTAAGGTGTGTTGTTGTTTATTAGATTTTTCTTTACAAACATGAGAACTTCGTAAATGTATATACAAGGCAGTGGAAGTATGTTAAGTTTCTTGAATTGAGGTCTACAGGACTCTGTTCTTTTTGTATTTGTTATTGTTCGGATGATTCTCTTTTGTAATTTGAATGTCTGCTTAGCCTCTGGTGCTTGGCCCCACATTATTATTCCATATTTGAGAACAGAGTGCACATTCGCAAAGTACACTGTTCGGGCTGTTTCGATGGTGCTGTTTCTAGTTATTATTCTAAGAGCATAATTAAGTTTGCTCAATTTTAAATTAATATCTTGTAGGTGTGAATTCCATTTGAGGTTGGATTGTATGGTGATTCCAAGAAATTTTGTATTCTGTGCTTGTGTTATACTGTTGCCCTCTAACATTAAATTTGGTGAGTATTGTTGGGAGTGAGTGTTGCGGAAATGCATTGTGATTGTTTTGTCTTTGTTTAGTACTAGTTTGTTTTGGTGGATCCATTGAGTTAGTTTGTCAATGGCAGAATTGGCTTTGTCTTGTAGGGATATTGTTGTTCTTTCTTTGAATATTATATTCGTGTCATCAGCGAAAAGTACTGTTTTGTTGTTTTCCATTATTAATGGCAGGTCATTTACAAATATGAGAAATAAAATTGGGCCTAGTGTAGATCCTTGTGGGACCCCATAGGTCACATCTCTTGGTTCTGAGTGATGATTGTTTATTTTGTTATCTTTTAGGTAAGGTAACACTACTATTTGTTTTCTGTCTGTTAAATACGATTTTATCCAGTTATAAGCAATTCCCCGGATTCCATAAGATTCTAATTTTGACAATAGAATTTTATGGTCTATTGTGTCAAAAGCTTTTGACAAGTCAAGGAAAAGACCAACAGGAATTTCTTTTTTTTCTAGTGCCATAAGGATTTCATTAATAAAGGCGAATATAGCAGTTTCAGTTGATCGATTTTCCCTGAATCCATGTTGTGAGTCAGTGATAATGTTACAGTGTATCAGGTAGCTTTTTAATCTTTCATAGAAGAGTTTTTCTAATATTTTTGAAAATCCTGACAAGAGTGAAATTGGTCTATAATTCATTACATCTTGTTTGTTACCTTTCTTGTGAATAGGTTTAATTACTGCAGTTTTGAATATGTTTGGGAAGGAGCCCTGAGTTAGTGATTGGTTGTATAAATATGTTAGTGGTTTGATGATGTATGGAGCAATCTTTTTTATTAAGGAATCTGGAATGTTGTCTATCCCAGCAGATTGTTTATTTTGCATTTTATTTATAATTTGAAGTATTTCCTTTTCTGTTGTTTCTGTGATATACATACTAGAAATCGAGTTTTTAAAGAAAGGTGGTGGTTGTTGAGATGTAGTGTTTGGTTTGCTTGTTTGCAGAAGTTTGCCAGCTATTTCAGAGAAATGTTTATTGAATATATTCGCTGTTTCATTAGGGTTTGTTATTCTTTTGTGTTCATGAACTAGTTCAATATTTTGTGTTGTTTTGTCATTTGCTGTTAAGGTTTTTTTTACAATATTCCACATGGCTTTTGTTTTATTTTTAGATTTTTTTATGTACTCATCATTTGACAGTTGTTTGGCCTTTATTATAACTTTTTTAAGTATGGCTGAGTATCGCTTATAGTAGCTGACTATTTGTTGATTGCAAGAGTGTTGTTTTGTGAGTGTATGAAGCTCTCTTTTTCTTTCACAAGAAATTTTTATACCTTTGGTTATCCATGCTTTACTGTTTTGTGTATGGTTTGTTTTGTGATACTGTAGTGGATGTGAGATGTTGAAATGATGTTTGATTGTATTAAAGAAGGTGTTGAACTTTAGATTGATGTCAGATATTTCATATATCCCTGACCATGATTCATTAGTTAACATCGTGATGAGTTTGTTCAAGTTTTTTGCATTAAATTTCCTAGTCTCCTTTATTGGGTTTACTTTTATTGAGGTGGAATTTATTTGAAGAGTGAGTATTTGTGCATTATGGTCACTGAGCCCCGTTTCATTAGTGGTGATTGTATATGTGTGTTTTGTTTTGTCTAAGAAGATTTGGTCTATTGCTGTTTGTGTGTTCTTGGATTGCCTGGTTGGTGTGTCAATTATTGCATCAAGATTATAGGAGCGTACTAAGTTTATTAGTTTGTTTCTGTCCTTTTCATGAATGTTGTAAGCTGTAGATAGGAAGTTTATGTTTATATCACCACAGATTATGATAGAGTAATGTGTCCGCTTTGATAATTTATCCAAGATTATTTCTAAGTTTTTTAAGAATATATGCAGATCTCCATTAGGAGCTCGGTAGATGCTTATGAGGAAGATGTTTAGATTTGGAATTTCTACAATTGAACATTCCATGTCAGAGTCGCATGTTATCTGTTTGAATTCAGTTACTTCTTTAGAATCTATGTTATTGGCCAGGTATATGCATGTGCCTCCATACGTATGACTACTGTTGGTGTGTTTGACATTACGACAGAAGTAACCAGCTAAATAGAACCCTGGAATTTGTGTCATTTTTATTTGATCCTCCGTAAGCCAGTGCTCAGTTATACAGAGTGCACTTGTGTGTTTGAAGTGGCATTTTAACATAATTTCTATTTCAGGTATTTTGTTTTTTAAAGATCGAATGTTCTGATCAGATCAGAATCTTAAAGGTGCTGTTTTTTTCAGTGACTGGTGTAGGAGTGGTTGTTTGCTACAGGTTCAGGTGCTGGATAGGTTTGGACCAGCCCGTAGGTTGTAGGATGTGGATCGGGAGGGTTTTGTGGGAGAGTTTTGGGAGATCACAGGAGTAGCTGCTACAACACCATAGGTGGGAGTGGGAGTTACAGGAATAGGGGATGAGTCTGAGTTTGGGGGAGTAGGAGAAGGGGCTGGTGTGGAGGGAGCACGGGTTGATGAAGGCGTGGAGAGGGCAGGAGATGGTGCAAATGGAGAAGGTGAAGGAGCCTCTTTAATATGTGTAGCTAACTTACATCCTAGTGCTTGTTTGCCAGCTTGTCTCAGGTGGAGACCATGCCGAGTGAATAGAGTTTCTGAGAGAAAGTCCAGATTTATTAATGTAATTTGTGTGTCTCTCAGATGCTGTGTAAGTTTGTTGTTAGCTTTTTTAATTTCGTTGTTGACAAGGGTGTTGTTATGCCAAGGGGGCAGAGTGGTCATTACTACATTTGTTTTTTGGGCAACCTTCTGTATTTTTTATAATATTTGATTATATAATTTTTTCTATAATTTGTACGCACGTGTGCCAGTCGTCAGCCAAGGAAAAGTCCCTGACTACAATACTTCCATAACGTTGGGTATTTCAGTTGGGGTTGGCACCTACTTTCTCCAACTTAAATTGTAATCAAAAGTCCCTAAATCAATGCAGTAAGTATGGCGAGTGATTTCCGGGAGGTTGGTATTTTTTTGCGTTTTTGATCATATCTTACGTGAAATAACCAAGGAGGTTATAATACATGGAGGCGACATCGGCTCCCAAAAGTGAAGCCAATCGCTGGTGTGTCCGCTATGTTTTGTAGCTCAAAACATTAGAGTGCGTCTCGGCTTGCTAGTTACATTCTTTTTGTTTATTGCTTTGCGTTCCTCTATACCGCGAGGTATTTATATTTATTCTTGGGAGAAAACATTTAATGAACATTTTTCTCAGTGAAATAAATTGTTTGGAGGTATATTTCATATAATCAGCTGCAAGGTTTTGAAAATGCCTAAAAAAATGTTCTAAGTCATATTTACGGTTATATTTTCACATTTTTTTGGTCATAAATGCTTACATATTTCCAACATATTTAGGTCATAAACATTTGGGCCCTACTCATACACATTGCATGCTCAGTTGACTCTGCACTCACCACCAATGCGTGACAAAATTTGAAAATTAAATACTGCAGTATTAATGAGAATCAATGTTAATAAAAATCAATAATTTCACACTGTAACTATTTTGTTGATTAGCGACTTGATTTTGCTTTTTCTTTCTGTAAGTCTGTCATCAGTTGTATTGAAAACATTAATTATACCAACTAAAATAAGTTCTAATTAAATGTGAAGATTTTGATCTACTCTGACAAGTATAAATACAAGCTAGTTGTGCTACAACAGAATTTATGTTCTCGCGTTATTTCTAAATTGGCAATTTTTTAAATATACAGAGAGCGAGCTGGAAAGGAGACTAGCATTATTTTTGTTTGCTTTTTGTTCTAGTTTTTTGCAGTCTTTTCATAAACACATGAACATTTTAAGAAATATTTACAGTAATTTTTATGAAAAAATTGTTTAAAAATATTGTATATTTCATGCAAAATTTTGCAGAGACTACTCATATTTTCATAAAATTGTACATGACCTTATTTCAAGATCTGACTTTAAATATCATATTTCATTAAAAAAAGAAACAAACAAAAAAACTATCTTCAATATTGGAGTTGTAGGAAGACTTCAGAAACAATTCGGATCTAATGAAATTTTCAAAAAATCAGGGATTTCCACAAAAATGAGACCTGCACTCTTCTTTCAAGCATCCTTTATACTATCCAAGGAAGTCATTTACTATAAATAAGAATAAATTTACCCACTATTTTACCTGGCCAGGCAATGAGAGTTTTTGTGTAAAAACTGTTTACATTCTCGCCCCCTACATTGTAAAATTTTTGTAAAATTGTTTTGCATTATTTAATAGTAATGTCACAATTGTAAACATTGAAATAAGTAAAATTGTACATCTGGAAAAATATTTTGTATTATCTGATTTCCAATTTATTCGGCTTTAGGAAAACTAAATTTGAGCATATTTTAAATTTTGTTCTTGTCCATAGATTTCTCCTCAGTTCCATTATTAAAGTCTTAAATGCTTCTGTGCAAGGCAATTGGAATGTAAATTTATTATTGGGTTTGCTCAGGCAATTTGTTACCATTTCGTTCCAGAATTTTTAAATATTCAGGCTCCTTCCAAATTTACAATTTTCATTACTTTGTGTCAAGTTTGGAACATGATTAGCAGTTTTCACATCAATTTATGTGACATTAGTTTCAACTCCTTGCTTGTTGAACCTTCTAAAAAAAAGCTGTTGTAGTCAGAATGTGTTCCCCCCCTTTTTTAAGATGTACATAAATTAAATTCTTATCAGCTTTACACAATTAATGAAACCATTTTCAAAAATATTTCTTCTGACAATGAGTTTTGGGGAGGTTTAATATATTTTCCAGGTCAGTTGGTATATTTCTGTCTGTTAATTACAAATAATTATATATAAAACATCTTTCTTACGGAAATATTAAAATACGAATAAATAAAATACATGGGTGGAATGGTATACTTCAGGCTTTTTGGGCTAATTGCAAAGCGGGTAGCCTAACCGAGCTTCCCGCTGGCTTCATTTTCTGCCATGGGAAAGGTCGGCCATGCCGCCTGTATTATAACCTCCTTGGAAATAACTCATATACGGGATTTCAACTTGCATTGGTCCCTAGAATTTTCAATATGGCGGCAATTTCAATATATATCAACATAATTCATATTTTCAATATGAATTTTCTATTAGGCCTGCCAACTTCGAAACTGTACTTCAAGCTTTGGCGCTGCATTCATTCAGGAATCGCCACTCTTTGCATCTAGCGAAACGAAGGCTCAAGAAAACCGGCACGAACATGTATGTACTGTCGGTATGTATGTGGCGAAAATGGTGGTCGAAGTGGCCTGATCGCGCGTTGCCGTGGCGCGGGGACCGCCGCCCTGTCTTCCGCCCCCCGTCGCCACAGGCTGCGCGCCGCCTCGCGAACGCGTCTTAATGGTTAGACTTGTGATGGGTTCTTGAACGCAATCAGTGCGTCCATAGTACAGGGCAATTACGCCAGAGGACCTTCTGGGCTTCCCCGAGCGCCCCCGGTGCCTGCAGGACCTGGAGTCACCCGGGGCGCTCGCGGCCAATACGTTGCACGATCTGCGCGCCAGGCTCCGGACCACCAGTATCTTATCCTTGCACGCAACGTATATATAGAGAAACATTTCTCGTTCCCGGTATTACGTGACCTATTTTTCTACTTCTCGCCTGTCATTCGTCCTCGGCGCAAGGCACATAAAATCTCACCTCTAATTACTGCCGACATTTTTGTACGGCAAACGACAGTGTTTGATTAAGGAAATAAATCTTCCTTTGTCCATAGGTTTATAGCTTGAATTGACAAACCTTGTATTTTATTACTGTTGACAGATGGTGTGACAGATTGCGTAACGAAATAAATATACCAGAAGACTATTTCAACACTTTTACACACTCCCTCACACACATTTTCTTAGACGCAATTTCTGTGTGGTAGGTACGGGGGAGGGTACGAAAACGTTGGCAGCTAATCGAAGACAATGGCAACTAAGAAGCGGTTTTCTATAATTTTTTCATCTCTGCTCCCTTGTTTTGGCGGTCATGTGATCCACCCCAGAGGATGTCCCTGAGGATGTGGATAGTTCCTCTGCCAATGCATGCCCGCTCCCCAGGGGTCACTCTCTACTGCCCTGATCATTCTGCGTCACGGGGAAACACAACTCCCCTTTCCATTGGCCCTTCTTATAATTATAATAATAATAATAATAATAATAATAATAATAATAATAATAATAATAATAATAATAATAACTTTATTTCCTTGCAAGAGGACTGTTGTCCGGTGGCAAGTTACAAATACAATAATCATAGACAATATACCAAATGTAACACAACAGTAAAACAAAATGATTATAATAATAGGAACAATAATATTAATAATACTATAATTGATAATACAAGAGGAATCCCAGTTTTGATACAATGTTGAAAGTATTATACAATTTCAAATAATACAATAGTTACGTGTGTATCTAGAGCGCTAAGATGGTAGATGGTGCGGTAGATTCCTCCGACCCGAGGGCAACCCCCTTATCAGAGGGGCTTCTGGCCCGAGGGTTTGTAAGTCGCCTGGAGGACAAAAACATCCAGCAACGCCTGTGGTGCAAACCTTATGACTTACTAGCTCGTTGCTGAAACAAATGAGAAAACGAAATATTTTATATTTTTCTTGGGTCTAAATGAAAAGATGAATTGTACTTGTCATTTGACGTCAATATGATGTCAGATAAACAAAACAGCTTGTGTATCTGACTGGTTAGTTCGTACAAAATGAAATGCGCTGCCTTTGTTCATTCCCATGTGGCAGCTTCTGACGCCTGCTAGCCATTCAAAGGTCTGGCTACCACGTGGTGACGTTTCAGTATCAAAGACCCACAAAATGTGGTTTCTTATTACACAACATACTAGAGATTTACTACATATAGGAATAAGATTTATCCACTTTTTCAATATCAGGGCTCGAAAATGGGATTTTTTGTGATGGCAAATTATTTTCACTGCCGCCATACAATTCTCTCTTTATTATACAAATGTGTAGTATGGCAAGAAAGTAAAATAATCCACATTTCAAAATCCCAAATGCCAAAAAGACCAATCATGGCCCAATAATCAAAATTACCACACTTTCCCAAAATGTCTGCAACAGCCATTACACATGGAGGTTGCTGTGGAGTCTATAGATACAGCAGTGCAATGTCAGATGAGTTAAATACCATTGTATTGGAACTATTATATTTTACACAGAGAAGCTTTTTTCAATTTTTAATATAAATGTTTAATACAAACTCTATGAGAGGAATTATTACCTACAGAAATTATTTTTCGGGAAATCACTATATATCTGAAAAACATTAACACGTAGAACTAAAATACTAGAGTTGCAAAAAAAATATAATTAATGTAAAATTTAAAACTGAAATAAAATTAAAAATGCCTCTGATTCAATGTTTAAAAATACCATAAATACTCGAATATAACCCGCATATATTTTTCAAAAATTACCAGCTGAAAATTGGGGTGCGGGTAATATTCGCGTCAAGGTCGGTACCGCGAACTTAAGGTGGTTAGAGCGAGATATTCCCTAGTAGACAGAGTCCATATTACGTTCAAAAATATTTATTTGCGAGGTAAGTGGGTATTGTGAGACCTACATAAACAAAATAGGGACTCTTATGCTGAGTTTTATTTAATTATAAGAATTAATTTTGTTTCATAGATGGAAAATAAAAATATTTTAATACCACACAAAGACCTACCGTTGACTAGTTTCTTATCTAGTACCAACCGATCGCGTGGCCGAGGAATGAAAAATTGAGGCATAAGATTGAATGTAAAAAAGCACTATTACACATTTAGTACAAGTAAATCATAAAAAGAAGCATTATAGACATGTATCTGCCAGTGGCGTAGCGTCAGGGGATGCTGTGATGCTGAGCATCCCCGTATATAATATTAATGAAGAACTCTAAATACTGTATTTATAATCTTACAAGTGGTCCGTTGGGCGAAACACGTTTTGTATTAATTTTAATTTGATTTCCTATGATTGAATTCGGCAGGTTGTTGAAGCTGGCCTGTGATTGCTTGAAAGCTAAAATGCTTCTAGCATCTGCCGCCAGATTGCGACGAGCAATGACGCATGCGCAGATCACGAGGTTCCCCTCTCCCCTCGTCGCCCCTGGCCCAGAGAAACTCGACTGCTTTACGCTAGCATCTACTGCGGAAAGAAGCTGCTCGTTTGTGCACGAGAGCGCAGCACACTTCAGGCGGTCAGTAAATTATCTCTCTCTCTCACTCGGGAGTCCCCGCTCGGTCATGGGCACGAACTGTAGAAATAGAGCCCGTCTACTATTTCTTAATTAATATCCAAGAAATTGAATTATCCTTCAAATAGATTACATATTATTTTAGTCTGCAAGGTATAAATTAACGAGTGGTCTCATTGCCATTCGCGTATAAGAATTAAAGCTGACCCATTGTCTAATTTGCTTTCAAGATATCGGCAGTCCTGACTGCTGTGAGGATTTTGTGGGAAGCGCCTACACAGTCGTAAGCAATCGAGATCGTGGAAGTAGTTCCAGTGTATCTGCCATGAATTGCGTTTGCCTGTGAGACGAAGTAGATGATAGTGACATTTGTGTGTTATTGTTGAGCATCCCCAAAGGTGCGAGTCACGCTACGCCACTGGTATCTGCATATTTTTGTACAGTGATCGCTAACAATGTTACAAATTTCCACGTTTGAGAAGAGCGAAAAGTCTTTGTTACATTGGGCAACTCCGTAATGTTCTTGAGATTGGTATGTTGGCTCAAGGCTCATTTTGCTTCGAAGTTTCGTTGTTTTTAATGACTGAATACTGTTTGTTGCCTGGTCTACACGTGATAAATATCACTATCTGAGCGAATTGGCGGAAGATTTGTTTCCAAAGCGGAATTTGAGAACGAAGAACGAAATAATTCCCCCAATATCACGAGAACAGGGATTTAATAAAAAGTTTTCAAATATTTGTTCAATGCTTGTTACTCTCTAATTTTTATTTCTTGAATTACCTGTGCTAATGCAAGGACAAACCTTAGATTATTCTATTACTCAACAACAAGATCAGTAGTTTGGTTCTCTGCAACATTGTATTGCTTTCTCTGCAATATGGTAATTTGACAGAAATCCTAATCATTGACTCACTGCTCCTTATCCCAATAAAAATGTGTTTTTTCTGTTATTCCTCTATTTTATTTTTGCTTAGGTAATTAAACTGCTTGACCAAATTTTATGTTTCAATAGCTTTGATTGAAATTTTAAATCTGATTTTGCAATTGCAAAAGCCATATTATTTACAGCAGTGAGATTATGTAATTCATAGAAGCTATTTGCTAGTTGCAATATTTTCAGCATAATTTTGTATCATGTTATGATATTGATTTAGATGAAGATTATTGTGAAAAGTATAAATCAAACTAAAGTTGATAAAATGAAATTACTGCATCATATAATTTAAAGAGCTGTATTATTTACACAATCGATAATAAAATTATAATTGTTGGAGATAAAAATCTTCAAAAGAGATTTCGAAGTGGCACGGTCTTTTGTACTCGTTTGTCTTTATGTTGCTCTCAAAATGAAAAGAGGTTTAAATGTTTTGGAAAAAAGGCATGAGACTGTTCAGGAAATGGAAACAATTAGATAAAATAAAGTACAGTATAGAAAAGGGGTTTCTATTAAAAAACTAATACCACCAAAGACTGAATTTATCATTCCTCTTACAATTTCAATTACATTTATTTATTTATTTATTTATTTGTCAAAAAACAGTAAAAAGTGTATATGACGTGTGGGGAAAGAAATTTATCTGCGCACATTTTCTTGAGGGCCAGAATTTTATTTAAAAAAAACAAAACATTTGCCTATGGATGGATTTAGATACTAAAGCTTTAATTATGACAGATAATTGATAATGGCTTAAATTTTTAAGGGACATGTTAAATACATAAACAATAAATTAACAAAGAAATTTAATTTATTATACAAACTAAGAAAAATGATTTCAAAGAAATAAAAGGAGTTATTTAAATTAATTTTGGTACCCCATATTAAGTCCTGTTCTACAGTACAGGATTTGGCAAATAAAAAGGAAATAGCAAGTTTACAACGAAACCATAATTGAGTAATGAAAGCAATATTGAATAAAGGGCAGAGTGAAAATATTAATTAAATGTTAACAGAGTTGGACTATTTGTTGGTGGAAAGGAAGACTAAAAGAGATGTTAATATGTATATACAGATTAGATAATAAATTGCTCCCGGAATATTTCATAAGAAAAACCCAGATATACATAATTATTTAATGAAACAAGCAAATAAATTCTACCAAGAAAATGTAAGTAACAATATGTCATTAAAATCAGTATTTAATAATGGAATTGTTTTATAAAACAAAATAACAGAGGAAATAAAAAAATTGGGCTCAGAGCATTTAGAGAGAAAGTGGGCGTAGTTACATACCTACCAATTGTAAGGGAATAACAATAGTGCTGATAAACTATTATTGTGTGTTAAAATTGTATTTGTATTGTATATGTCATTAGTCTCGGGCTGTTTATCAATAAATAAATAAATAAATACTTGTACAAATACAGATGCAAATTAACAAATTGCTTACAAAGTAGAAATTGCTTTTTAAATTTCTCATTTACAAATACAAGTTTAGTTTCTTATTGTTCCATTCAATTTATTTTTAAAATCAAGCATTGTTGTTCAGTAAACTATTTGATTAATGATTATTATTCAGATAAAACATTTTATAAAGAGTTTAATATTTATTTTATAAATCTGACTACAAGGATGTGAGTCCCAAGCCTTTTTATTTTACTAGTAGCAAAATTCAGCTCTGCATTTACTGCACCAACTTTCAATGGTTGATATTAACACCAGCAAAAAAGTATTTTATCATTGTTACACATTTGATGACACTAAAAAGTCTATTTCTAATACTTTTGTGAATTTAATGCCCATCTAGTAGCTCTTCTGATTGATCTACATTAAAGATTGCTGCTTTGAGTTCTGTGTATGGTATCTTGCAACAGTGTTGTAGAAGGCAATGAAAATCCATTGTGTGTCTTGCATAATAAAAAAAGGAATATGAACCTTTTGGATCTTTTAATTGCGCCCATATCCCAAGGAATGTAAAAACTCTACAAGACTTGTCACTCGATTTGAAAGAAGCGCACGGCGCGCACGGTGTTGCCGAGTTGTGCTCCACAGTCCCCGAAAGTAGAAAGCGCGCGAACGTCTCGCCGTGGACAGATTTAGGTTTATAATTTTGCAAAATTCTCCCATTTGAGACGGTAGATGTCCTTCAAATTGCGCATATTGATTCTTCGAGATGCTAGCTACCTAAAGAAGAGTTTTTAAAAACATCTTCAACAGTTAATTTTCTCACAATTTTAAAATTTCAGGTCAGATTTGTCAGGCCACTATAAGAGCCCGTGTTAAAACAACAAACTTTACGGTATCGTTACGCGAAAACTAGACGGTAAAATCGATTCAAAACTTTCCCAGAACATAGAAGAACCTCTCATCTTTCGATTAATACAATAAAAAAGGCATGTTAAACATAACACGTATCTCGCTCTAACCACCTTAAAGCGTGTTGCACGTGGTTACGCGGAGGCGTGGTTTATTCTTGGGGTTTTTATAACGGCGGGTCACGGCCCGTCTTCGCGATGGAACTCGTCACGGCATTTCGCGTCTTTCTCAGTCGTGCCGCTAGATGTCGCATGCTCGCGACCATATCAAGCTTTTTTTTTTTCGAGATTACTTTTCATAAAATTAGGGTGCGGGTAATATTTGAGGGCGGGTTATATTCGAGAATATACGGTAATATATTTGTTATAATTTATTCTGGATTCTTGTTTAGTAATCTGCCATATATTGTCATTCTGTTTATTAAATCACATACTCTGAAAATATTTTGCACTTCTGACATTGAAAGACCGGTGAACTAAAAACATGTCGGAATACAACAACCAACTGTGTAAAAAAATTAATATTTTTTTTTCTCTTTTGAAAACTGCCTTTTTCATTCTCATTATTATTAATAATATTTACAATGTTAGGACCTTGAGTTCCCACCATTAAATAAATCACACTTATGACCAATAAAGTGTTCCCACGCTATTATAGGGTCAGGAAAACCATCATTCACTAATCATCTAACCAACATCAGAAATTGATACTATAGGCCCTTATTACATCTTGTGATTAATCATAAAAGCACTTATGTGATGCAGTTCTGGGTTCAAATCAGCTTTCTTAATTGAAACACTCATTACTTTCTTATCAAATTATTCATTCAATTATTAATATCACCTACTTGAGAAAATAATCATCATTAAAAAAATGAAAATGACAAAGGTGCTGGTGATTCTTCTAAATTTTAGATTTCTCCACATTCTATCTTCCCATTACATCAGTTTGTTCTCAATTATCCTTCACTTTACAAAAATGTCAAATTCTAAACATGCAAATTACAAATAAATCTAATCTATTGAAAGTTTTTACAGATCATGGAATACACATTTCATTAAAATCCAAGAAAAAAATGTTCTCTAAAATCTTCCTTGCAGAACTGATTCAAAGAGCATTTCAAAATTGTACAAAATAAAACAAATCTCACAAAGTTTTTACTTATTAAATCTTTTGGTAAAATTTGGAGCTTGTGAAGTCACTGAAGTTTTTGGTCGATCAGGTAACAGTCGATATGATCTGATCGGTTGGGCTTTATGAACTGCTTGTTGTCGGAGAAGTGCAACTTCTTTTTTTTACTTGATCATTTCCAACTTCTTCCTCTGAAATAAAAAATAAATACATTTACCTCTTCAAAACCAACAATGCTAAAAATTTGTAAATGAAGGATTTTTTTTTTTTTAATGTTTGGTATGCAAAGTCCACATTACCAGGTTCATTAAAAGAGTGTTCTTGCAGTTTTGATTTAAATGGTTCTTTCAGTAGAACAGTTGCAGGCTGAGCAAGCAGGTGAAAAGGCACATTCTTTTCACCCCCTTAGAAATTGTGAAATTAGATTAAAAAAATTACAAATTAAACAGCAGTACTAATAATTTCACTTACATTTGGAAGAGTAATATGTGATGGACATCTGGATTCATTGCAGATTTCTTTTGTACATTTTTTTACATAAGTTAGAACAGGATTTGCATGAAAAAATTCTTGCTTCTTTTTCTTCTTGCAACATCTAGAATGTTCAAACAAATAATATCTGGCCAGATATAAAATTTCAGAGCTTATCTAATGATCCTATAAATTTTACATTCAATTTCTATCTTGTTAGTTCTTTTTCAAACTGATTTTTTAAATCAAACAGACAATATTTCCTTTAGCATCCCTCGCATCCATTGCCTTCCCTGAAGGTGGCCTTCGCCATACAGAGACTGTTTTGGAGAGACTGTTCCGTTTAATTTAAAATCACATCCCAGAAAGTTAATTTTATACTCAATCTACTATCAAAATACCAACACATGACACATCATTGTATTCCTCTTTTTATTATCTATCCATTGCTGGTAAGAAAAATATATGGTTCCATTTAAAAATTCAAACATGATTAAATTTCTCAAAACGAAAATATTATGAACAATATGTCTACAGCACATTACTTGCCCCATGATTCCGCATTATTGAGTGAAAAGTGGCCCATAGTTTGTGGAACACCTGTATGTGCATCAATCATGACAAATGATGACGTATGACAAAGTTTTATAATGCTCATGTTTGCTTTCTTTTTTAGCATAAATGCCTTTCCTTTTTTTACAGAAATACCTTTTTAGAATTATTAGACTTTTTTGCTTTTTATGTATTATTTTTATATACAATGCTAAGATATCAGAAAATTTGCCATGGTCCAACATGACCATTCATTATGAAACCTTCAATTCACGTCTTTGTATTTTAAAATATGAGAGAATTCTAAGTAAACCAACAGATTTTTCTCCACTTCCCCTATTTCATAAATACCAGAAATGTTCTGTGAGCATAGTCTATTGACAATATACAAGGGCACCAAAATTTTAAGAGGAAATAAATGTAAATTCCAAGGTTTCAGTATTAGTAATGTTTCACTTCTAAAATATATGCCAGTCACATCAATATATGTTGAGAGATACTTCTCCAAATTCAAACTGAATTTGTCTCCCAATTGTTGCAAATTTGAAATTGTGATCCTTGCAATGTTACTGGTAATATATTGTACTGCAAACTATTAAGAATAAAATGTAAAAGAGTTTTAAATAATAAATCTTGTTTTACATTCAAATTACCTACTGTTTTTGTGCAAACGATTTTTCTTTTTAATTATGTATGTAACCTACGACTGTAACTTTTCTCCTTATTTTTAACATTTTCAGTGCCTTTTAGTCGTTTAAAAGATAATTTTTTCGTGTCGAAACATCTGATGTCTATTATAGCAATTAAAAATAGTGTAATAAAACTCAATTACAGAAAACAAATTCTAAGAAGCAATGTAAAAGATGTCTCTCACCATGTGAAGTGCGCCAAATGAATCAATTATGTGGATGCAGGACACCCAACTCTTGCCAATAATTGCAAATAAAGTGTCTTTATCTTATGTTGCAACCCATGTCTAGAACACCACCTCTTGTTTCAGCAATTTGGCAATGTGTGAAATACCTTTGAAATTACTTTCACTTTCAGGCAACCCTTGGTTGGTTCCTTATATTTCAGAATGACAGGATATAGCTAATTTTAGTTGGAAGAAAGAGAAAGCATTTATTCTGTCCTAGTTACTCTTCAATGTGTTTGCAACCACTACATGGCAAAGAGTAAATGCCTGTCCTCTTGGCAAATCGTGGTAACTTTGAGCATTTAGTCAAAGTTAAGTTTTTTATTGTAATTTTAAGGACAATTCTGTTTTTTAATATATTTTATATTTCTTCATATTTTTAACATTTATTCCAAGGATTTTCTGATTTGTATAACTTTGCACATTCCATATTATCCTACACTATTCCTTATTAGCCCATATTACCATGTTAGCCTACATTATTATTGTTATAAATAATGATAGAGCTTGGTGGTAATGTTTCACGAGATATCTTTCTGATTTCTCTCTGAGCCGGCTTTTTAAAAAGTATAACTATTGTTATGTTGCTGTTTGTAGATTGATAAATCAGTCATAACTTCCCCATATCGTTATTACATTTTTGTTTCTTAGGCATACTGGACAGAATGCCTAAGGAGATGTTTTGTTTGGTCGCTCATGCTTCCGCACAGCATGCAAGATTCTGATATGTGAGCTGCCTACATACCCACCTAAATTCTTGAATGGAAAAAACAGGACAGTTGCTGCAGCTTATGACCTGACACTCACCTTCTCTATACATAACAGCCATGGTTGTCTTGAAAGGAGTCAAATGCACGTGGTTGACAAATTGCCAAAACAAGAACAAGTGCTTCCAGACATGAGTTGAGAATTAAGAAAAAGGCCCAGTGAAGGGTGGCATAATCAACTATAATCATTCATTGACTATTGGCATTGAATTGTAGACTATCTAAGAACTTCCCCTATTTTACAAATCACTTTCACAAGTTCTAGAAAATATTGACATACTGTGATAGAACCTTTGTAATTGCCTGGATTTAGCATGTATCAATAAAATGATAATACAAGGATAATTGACAGCATTAAGTTGCCAACAAGCACTTTGAAAAAGACAGAAGCAGAAAAGACACCTAATTATCAGAATTTGGCAGTAGAAATTGAACGTTTGGCAAATGGGCAATGTTGATATAGTACCAATAATTTTCTCTTGGAAGTTGTGTGGATCAATTGTACCACAGGTCTCACAAAAATACAATGACCATAAGGTATTAGCATCACCATCCAGAAAGCTTTAGTCCTTCAGATTTGCCATATTGTTTGAAAATTCTTAAACTGAACAAAGGACCAGAAATGATTTCTTTCCTTAGACCTGTCAAGATCAGATTCGTTTACTTGAGCAATACAAGCTGCAGCTGCAGCAAAGTCATATGACTAGGTTTTTAGGACTTAAAAGCTGAGGAAGTGTAAGCATCATGAACAAAATAATAATGGTAATAAAAACAATCCCTTAAATAATTAGAATATATCATGAAACACACTGTAAGTCTAACCTTTTTAATCTTCTCTTCCTTGTTTTTCATCATTATCTTGTCCCTCTCTTCAACACTAAAGAGTTGAGCCCAGTTTTGCCAAGCACCTTTCCCATGGGCACGTTTGTATGAACTGGAGACTTTTCAACTACTGCCAACTTATCATTAATTTCCTGAGGGGGGACAAAATAGCTCATCTATAACAGTAGTTATTACATACCCACTAGATTAAAATGAGTAAAATGCATCTGTTCACGCAAGTATTACTTCAATAGTCTGAATTTTACTTTGATGTTTTGCAACAAATGATGGTGTATGGGGAGAAGTAACAGGCAAAACTATCTTTTCAGGAACACCTGAAGGATGTTGTAGCATTCCTTTTGGCACAGGCAAAAGGAGAAGTAACAGGCAAAACTATCTTTATGATGGTGTATAGTAGTTATTTATAGGATGTGTTCGTGTTTTACTAAGAAGCGTGGGTGATTGAGGAATTGTCACATGGAACTTTGATATTGAAGAACAGTTTTTCTTTTTACCTAAAAAAAAAATAATAAATTAGCGGTGCCATAGAGTGGTACAGACTTTCTCCCACAAATTTTCTAAACCCTCTACTCTAGGCATATCTTTTGGTACTGCCTCACTCTTCTCTCAGCTGCTATCTATTGATGCCTAAAAGACATTTTTTAAATTTTCTCTATTTTTTTTGTCAACTAAAAGTAGAATTTAAATCTAACTAAAAATATTACAGAAGAGTAAAACAAGTCTTTACGTAAATTTTCACTGAAAAATTTGGAGGTGTTCTTGAGAAAATGTTGCTCGAGTGACGGTGTAGGTGCTTCCCACAAACTCCTCACAGCAGTCAGGACTGCCGATGTCTTGAAAGCAAATTATACAACGCCTCAGCTTTAATTCTAATACTCGAATGGTAATGAGACCACTTGTGAATTTATATATTGCAGACTAAAATAATATGTAATATATTTAAGGAATAATTCAATTATTTGGATATTAATTAAGAAATAGTAGATAGGCACTATTTCTACAGTTTGTGCCCATGATTAAGCGGGGACTCCCGAGTGAGTGAGAGAGATAATTTACTGACCGCCAGAAGTGTGCTGCGCTCTCGTGCACAAACGATCAACTTGCTCATTAGCTTCTTTCCGCAGTGTATGGTAGCGTAAAGCAGTCGGGCTTCTCTGGGCCAGGGCTGAAGAGGGGAGAGGGGAACCTCGTTATCTGCGCATGCGTCATTGCTCGTCGCAGTCTCGCGGCGGACGCTAGAAGCGTTTTAGCTTCCAAGCAATCACGGGCCAGCGTCAACAACCCGCGGAATTCGATAATAGGAAATTAATTAAAATTAATATAAACGTGATTCGCTCAACGGACCACTTGTAAGATTTTTCTAGATCAAGAGATACAGTATTTAGGGTTCTTTATTAATATTATATACGGGGATGCTCAGCCTCTCAGCGTCCCCTGACGCTACGCTACTGCCATTTACTTCAAATAGAACGGAAAAAGAAGATAAAGATGGATTTGTCATGAAATCTACCAAATACAAATTAAGCAGTCTCCTCGATGAAAGTACAGCATATCTTTACTGAAAAATAAGTAGAGAAGTAAAACAAGAAGTCTTATAAAGGAAGAATAAATTGTCTGGATAAATGCAACTATATAGAACACTTGGTGGAGCACAGAACTCAGAAGTCTGGAGATTAATTAAATCTATTAAAATTAATGAAAAAAAAAATTTCGCATTGTCACACATTAGCATTAATAAATGGAAAGAATATTTTGGAAGACTGCTGCTAGAAAACAGAAACTTCCAGTCAAACAAGGAAGTGAAATTTGCGCAAATGGTAGATCTGACAATTCGGGATTTAGAAAAAGCGCTTCAGACCATGAAATCTAATGTCATCAGGACCGTGGTCCCTATAAACTGCACCAAATGCTCAAACACATGTTTTCAAGGTGCATAAATGGAGAAGATCCTCCTCGGGAGTGGCGAACGAATGACACCGATCCATAAGAATAGATCTAGAGACAATGCGACAAACTACAGAGGAACAGCAGTTATTGGATCTATAGGAAGACTATATAGCAAAATAATTCGAAATAAAATAAAAGAGATAAAAGGAAAAATCGGAGGAACAATATGGTTTTACTGCCGGTAGATCAGTCATAGACAATATATTTACTTTGAAACAACTTATAGAAAAGAGAACAAAGAGATGTAGGGAAGTTCATCTGGGTTTCATTGATCTTCAGAAGGCGTATGACAATGTGCGAGTTTTTAGAGTATAGGAAGAAATGGATGGACTTAAAATCAATGAGAACTTAATTGGAGCCACACAGAATCTATGTAACACCTCTCAGATTAAGATCAACAGTGGGCTCTCGAATCCATTCCTAGTCAGTAAAGGTCTTCGTCAGGGTTGCTGTCTTTCCCCAACACTGTTTAAAATATATCTGCATCAAATGTTACAGCAGTGGGAGAAACAATGCAGAAGAATGGGAATGACGATCGGAGAGGATAAATTATACACATTATATTTTGCCGATGACCAGGTAGTAATTGCAGAAGATGCGAACGATTTGAGTTTCATGATCCGTAACTCAATGAACACTTTTTAAAAGCAGGACTTATTATTAACATGGACAAATATGAATACCTGGCAGATGGGGACAATGAGATAGAAGATTTTTTCTGGAAAATGGAGTAAAATTAAGGTAGTAGTAAACAAATATAAATATTTGGGCGTACTCTTTAACAAAACGGGAAATAGCCAAGAAGAAATTGAAAGACGAATAAGCTTGAGGAGAAATGTGACACGAAGTATAAACTCTATCTAATGGAACAAACCATCACTAACACTACTAAAAGACGTGTTCACTCCTCACTAGTAAAAAGTGTTACAACTTACGGTTCAGAAGTTTGAAAGGTTGATAAAGAACAAGAAGGAAGCTGTTGGCCCTTGAAATGGTCTATTGGCGTAGAAGTTGCGGTTACAGCAGACGACGAGGCAAGAATCAGAAACGATGGCATAAGAAAGAAAATGGATATAGAGGAATCTATCCTCGGCGAAATAGAAAAAAAAAAAAAACGTTTGGTACAGTCATGTTATGCGAATGACAGACGCAAGATGGTCAAAACGAGTCCTGCATGGGTGCCGACAGAAAGACAGAAGAGAGGAAGACCCAAACTTGCATGGCAGCAGGGAGTACGAGAGGCTATGACGGCAAGAGAAATGCAAGATGATCTATGGTCAAACAGAGAGGAATGGAGACTGAGAGCAGAGAAACGGCGACAGCTATAGAGCAACTCCGTATTACATTACTTAGATACACATGTAGCGCTAGTGTAGCGTTACAAATCGACGGCTGCGCCCAACGTCATATTGTAGACAACTAGTTCCCTGGCAGGTGCTGACAGGCGTGTTGTGTGTCCGTACGTGAAAAGTTGTGGTTGTTTCCCATGTAAATTATTACTTTGCAATGCTTTTGTCTTGCTATACAAAGACTGTATTATTTATGTATAAATAAAAAATATATAATAAGAGCTTCTTAGTTCTGTGACCTGAAGACCAAAATGAAGCTGCATTAAGGTTATGAGAAGCTAACTTTCAAAAACTCAAAAGATACAACCAAGACATGTTTCAATAAGCAAAAAATTAGTATTTTTTATCTAATTGAATCATTTACTTTTATTTGGTCCTAGCATACCTGCACGCTGCGTATATAAAGTATACTTACATTTTCTTACCCAGTATTTTATTCATTTGAAAACTTATTCGCATTATTTAAAATTGGAAAATAGAATGTATGAGTTTTGGTCATTTCACAGCATTCTTAAGAATTGAATTATTTGTATGCCAAGCTTTACTTAAATCATTTCTCTTTAAAGAATCATTTGAATCTCCCTTTCAGAAAAAGAAACTCCAGGAGGGCAACAAAACGATGCCAGAATGATAAAAATTTCTAGTTTGAAATTTCTTTTGGAATCACACGTTTGATTTGTCCAATTCGTCTGTTAACTTGAAAGAGACCGGGAGAGATGGCGCTGGGCATCAACTAATGTCACTGCAGTGTCTCTGACCGTAAGGTACGAGGTTTGAGGCCCGTCGGTGGCAGAATTTTCGACACTTGCTAGATCGCTGTTCAGAGGAGATCGACACTTGCCAGATCGCTGTTCTGAGGAGAATTGTAGCGACCATCAGCTCTGGTCAGTAGTTTTCCGTGGTTTCTCCGAACAATACCCTAACAAACAAGCAAATGCTGGAGCACGACCCTAATAAACCGACCAAGGACCCCTCGCTACTCTTGTCATATCGACCCTGACTTACACACACTTACGCACTTGGCAGGACACCGGTCGGGAACATAGAACTTGTCCCAGGTGGGCGGTGCCCCGCTGGTAGGAGATACCTGGTACCACGCACTACACTTACGGGACTAATGACCTTAGCCGCTGACGCACCCGGAATATATAATCAGTCAAAACATTACTAGAAATAATATTAATTGTTTTAAGTTTTCTAATTGGTACAATTTTCGTGTGTGTTTGCACAGAACTGACAATAGTTTCGTAAAAGCATTTTGTAGCTTAAGTGACACACAATTGTAACCAAATTCTATTGTTAGTTTGTTCTTTTCTACACTATTTTTTCTGTTACCTTTATCTAAAGAAATATTGGGAATTATAATTTCACCAACACAAAAATAATAATAAAACATTTATTGGAAATGGATTGAAAGGTCACCAATTGCAAGTCATTCAACACGAGCTATTTCCAATTACGTTTTTCTTAAGATACGTTTACACTTTTCGTAATTTATTAATCGTAGTTAATAGGAACATTTACAATGTGATTATCAAAGATTTAAGTCCGTAATATTCCGTGAAAATAGCGTTATATATGACCGCGCTCGCATTTGCCTACAATATGGCAGAGAGCGCAATGTTCAAGTTGTTACGCTAGTGCTCATTTCTCACCATAAGAATAATGGGACTTGATAAAAATGTCATATTTGTGTATCCAAGTCTAGTCACTAGATCTAGGGACTCTATCCAAATCTAATAGATCACTTTGAATTCATATATTTAATTTGAAATTTTTACAACAAAATTTATTAAAGCCAATTAAAAATTCATATCTGTCTTTTATAAACATTTCTCACAATATATGAAAAAATTAACAATCATCAATATTTTATTGACCAAAAAATGTCCAAGTATTTACATAAATTCCCTGAGTTTTCCAGAAATCAACTTTTCCTTGACATTTCCAGGTTCGCATGAACCCTGTTCAACTAGCAATTTTTTATCCGCTCCGAGACCCAAAGTCATGTCCTCAAAGTTAACATGCATGCAATTATAACACTACGACACACAAGCGCTGTACGGGTCGGAATCAAACAGAGCCATAAAATACTAAATGCCTGATAGGAAAAACTATTGATATGATGGTACATACGTTTTACTAATCCAAGAAGAGAAGTGAAAAATTGTTAAAAAGCAAGTTGCATTTTTACTTATATAATAGTAATAAGTGCATGGTGGTTTCATTTCTAGCGTTAGGAAGCCGAAAAATCGAGAAAATATTAAAAAGAATGTCCTTTGGGCGACCAAAGAAGGTATCTGGGAAAAGAATCATTCACAACCGAAAACCTAGTTCAGAATAAATAGATTAGAAAACCAAGTTCTGCGAGAACCTCTGTGCAATTCTATAGAACCACTAGTTTATTTCTTTATTTGCCGTCCCTTATCATATAAGTGGAGAAAATTTAAAGAAAAAATTTGGAGCGGTTTTTGAGAAAATGTTTTCGTAAATTTCAAGCGCAAATTACGCAAAAACTACTCGCTTTTTCAGAAAATTGCACATTATATTTTTTAAAGAACTTATTTTGAACAACAGACTTTGTCTGAGACAAAAATCTCTATCTACAACTTTGTGGTTTTATATAAATTTTTTTGAAATTTTCCAAAAACCAAGCATCATCCGGCAATAGGATTAGTGCAACTTTTTTTACCGTCCCTTATTACATAAGTGACATTCAGGAACGAAAACCTAGTTCAGACTAAAGAGATTACGAAACTAAGTTCTACGAGAAAGTCTGTGTCATTCTATAGCACCACTAGTTTATTTATTTGCAGTTCCTTATTAGTGGAGAAAATTTAAAGAAAGAATGGAGTGTTTTTTGAGAAAAAAAATCGTAAATTTCAAGCGCAAATTACGCAAAAACTACTCGTTTTGTCAAAAAAATTGCACATGAAATTTTTGAAAGAGATAATTTTGCACAACAGACTTTATTTGGGGCAAAAATCTCTACAATTTTGTAGTTTTAAAAACTTTTTTAAAATTTTCGAAAAACTAAGCAATATTCGCACCATTTATTTAACCGTCCCTTATTACAAAAGTGCAGAAAATTTAAAGAAACAATTGGAGCGGTTTTTGAGAAACAAAAGTTTGGTAACTTTCAAGCGCAATTGACGCAAAAACTACAAGTATTTTTTTTTCAAAAAATTGATATGAGCTTATTTATATATGAGCTTATATAAAGTGCTGCTTATATAAATGTGAGCTTATATAAATCTGAGCTTATTTAAAGTGCTAATTTTGTACAACCGACTTTGGCTGAGGCAAAAATCCCTATCTTTAATTTTGTAGTTTGATTTTTCTTTTTTCTTTTTTTTCCGAAAAATTGGGGATATCAACGAAAATGATACCTGCATCACTATCTTAAACGTCCTTTGCACTATTCAACAACAAAATTTAATCAAAAAATTTGGATCCATTTTTTTTAACTTTGAAAATGTCCAACGGCTTCATGTAAACTATCCCCCAAAGTTAAAACATCGGTTTCAAATTCCAGGAGCCTCGACATCAGCCAAATCGCATATCAGTTTTGAAGAAAATCCACTGAACGGTTTAGGTGCTAGCGTTGACCACAGACGGACGTTTAGCCGTCAATCGATTTTTCGGTATCAAGAAGCAACAAAACATGAATTTTGGCTACACAAGTTAGAGAATTTTTTTCTCTAAATTTTGCTACAGGATTTATCCAATTTTTCGTTACCAGGCCCCAGCTATAAGTTTCCTGGCGAAAATTCGCATTTTCCGGCGCACGATAACATAACTTTCCCTTCTTACGAAGTATTCGCAGGGCGAGAAAGCAAATCAATGCTCAATTGAGAGAAATAAATACGGAGTACTTCAATAGTTGTATAGAATGTTCTAGAATAAATGTTAGTCTAGGGCTTGTAGGGTTGTTTTTGCCAATGAATTTTTGGTGAAAAATCTCATGAAACGAAGTTACACACGACTCAATTTTGACATGCCCCTGATTAATGGACCACTCATTACGCATTCGAATTTGGTAAGTAAATGAATTGTACTTATCACTGCCAATGATAATATAGATTTTTAAATTTATTATTTTGTCATGAGATTTTGAAACATGCGTTGTAATGACAAAGCATGATCAGTTGCAAAGGTGAACAATGGATATTAAAACGAGATTTTCATTGGAATGGGGCAGTTTGGCCTCTCAGAATTCATTAACCTATCAAATCCCAATGCAGGACAAGTTGCCTATCAATCAGGGGCCATTATCAAAATTGAATCGTGAAACTACATTATAGTATGAGAGTTTTCACTTTCACATTTTGACAAAAAGTTATTATTATTAACATTTCTACATGCCCTAAAAGTTTTTCAAGGGAAGAATAATTTGCTAATCCCATCATTAATCCCATGAAATTTCTGAAAGTGATAATTGTATTCTGAAGGATTAAGAAAAACGACAATCAAAGTTGTCTTGTAGATAACTCAAACTCTTTATTTTCCACATCATTAAAGATAGCAAACTACATATTCTGTTAGATGAAACTCCAAAATCACCAAGAAGTTTCTTAGAAGTCAGAAATCTCCAAATTTCAAATCCCAATTACACAATCTTAACATGTTTTATGACGTGACTAAAAGAAAACGTGAACGTATCCATTCCAATATTTGGCAAGCTCCTATGCCAACCTTGAGTGGTAAATTTCTTTCAATGTGAGTATAATAACA
The DNA here is from genome assembly GCA_031308135.1 of Acheta domesticus. Lineage (NCBI taxonomy): Eukaryota > Metazoa > Arthropoda > Insecta > Orthoptera > Gryllidae > Acheta > Acheta domesticus. The sequence continues at coordinate 2,810 of JAHLJT010005285.1, read as the reverse complement.
CATCATTTTTAGGTTCCAAGGTGCATAATACACTTTCCATAACTGTCCCTACCAGTGCAGGTGTACTTCTCATGATGGCGCTGCCAATGCCTTTCTTTGCTCCCCTTCGAACTCAAGAACACATCATATCCACCTTAGTGTTTGAAGTATTACAATACTTGAATCAATAATTTAACTTGGAATCACTCACACAGCATTTTACAACCCGGGACACAGTGGTAATCTTAGGTGGGCATCTTAACCAAGGCAACCAATTAGAACCCAGTAAACAAATACAAAAAATACAGAAGGTTGCCCAAAAAACAAATGTAGTAATGACCACTCTGCCCCCTTGGCATAACAACACCCTTGTCAACAACGAAATTAAAAAAGCTAACAACAAACTTACACAGCATCTGAGAGACACACAAATTACATTAATAAATCTGGACTTTCTCTCAGAAACTCTATTCACTCGGCATGGTCTCCACCTGAGACAAGCTGGCAAACAAGCACTAGGATGTAAGTTAGCTACACATATTAAAGAGGCTCCTTCACCTTCTCCATTTGCACCATCTCCTGCCCTCTCCACGCCTTCATCAACCCGTGCTCCCTCCACACCAGCCCCTTCTCCTACTCCCCCAAACTCAGGACTCATCCCCTATTCCTGTAACTCCCACTCCCACCTATGGTGTTGTAGCAGCTACTCCTGTGATCTCCCAAAACTCTCCCACAAAACCCTCCCGATCCACATCCTACAACCTACGGGCTGGTCCAAAACCTATCCAGCACCTGAACCTGTAGCAAACAACCACTCCTACACCAGTCACTGAAAAAAAACAGCACCTTTAAGATTCTGATCTGATCAGAACATTCGATCTTTAAAAAACAAAATACCTGAAATAGAAATTATGTTAAAATGCCACTTCAAACACACAAGTGCACTCTGTATAACTGAGCACTGGCTTACGGAGGATCAAATAAAAATGACACAAATTCCAGGGTTCTATTTAGCTGGTTACTTCTGTCGTAATGTCAAACACACCAACAGTAGTCATACGTATGGAGGCACATGCATATACCTGGCCAATAACATAGATTCTAAGAAGTAACTGAATTCAAACAGATAACATGCGACTCTGACATGGAATGTTCAATTGTAGGAATTCCAAATCTAAACATCTTCCTCATAAGCATCTACCGAGCTCCTAATGGAGATCTTCATATATTCTTAAAAATCTTAGAAATAATCTTGGATAAATTATCAAAGCGGACACATTACTCTATCATAATCTGTGGTGATATAAACATAAACTTCCTGTCTACAGCTTACAACATTCATGAAAAGGACAGAAACAAACTAATAAACTTAGTACGCTCCTATAATCTTGATGCAATAATTGACACACCAACCAGGCAATCCAAGAACACGCAAACAGCAATAGACCAAATCTTCTTAGACAAAACAAAACACACATACACAATCACCACTAATGATACGGGGCTCAGAGACCATAATGCACAAATACTCACTCTTCAAATAAATTCCACCTCAATAAAAGTAAACCCAATAAAGGAGACTAGGAAATTTAATGCAAAAAACTTGAACAAACTCATCACAATGTTAACTAATGAATCATGGTCAGGGATATATGAAATATCTGACATCAATCTAAAGTTCAACACCTTCTTTAATACAATCAAACATTATTTCAACATCTCACATCCACTACAGTATCACAAAACAAACAATACACAAAACAGTAAAGCATTGATAACCAAAGGTATAAAAATTTCTTGTGAAAGAAAAAGAGAGCTTCATACACTCACAAAACAACACTCTTGCAACGAACAAATAGTCAGCTACTATAAGCGATACTCAGCCATACATAAAAAAGTTATAATAAAGGCCAAACAACTGTCAAATGATGAGTACATAAAAAAATCTAAAAATAAAACAAAAGCCATGTGGAACATTGTAAAAAAAACCTTAACAGCAAATGACAAAACAACACAAAATATTGAACTAGTTCATGAACACAAAAGAATAACAAACCCTAATGAAACAGCCAATATATTCAATAAACATTTCTCTGAAATAGCTGGCAAACTTCTGCAAACAAGCAAACCAAACACTACATCTCAACAACCACCACCTTTCTTTAAAAACTCGATTTCTAGTATGTATATCACAGAAACATCAGAAAAGGAAGTACTTCAAATTATAAATAAAATGCAAAATAAACAATCTGCTGGGATAGACAACATTCCAGATTCCTTAATAAAAAAGATTGCTCCATACATCATCAAACCACTAACATATTTATACAACCAGTCACTAACTCAGGGCTCCTTCCCAAACATATTCAAAACTGCAGTAATTAAACCTATTCACAAGAAAGGTAACAAACAAGATGTAATGAATTATAGACCAATTTCACTCTTGTCAGGATTTTCAAAAATATTAGAAAAACTCTTCTATGAAAGATTACAAAGCTACCTGATACACTGTAAACATTATCACTGACTCACAACATAGATTCAGGGAAAAATCGATCAACTGAAACTGCTGTATTCGCCTTTATTAATGAAATCCTTATGGCACTAGAAAAAAAAGAAATTCCTGTTGGTCTTTTCGTTGACTTGTCAAAAGCTTTTGACACAATAGACCATAAAATTCTATTGTCAAAATTAGAATCTTATGGAATCCGGGGAATTGCTTATAACTGGATAAAATCGTATTTAACAGACAGAAAACAAATAGTAGTGTTACCTTACCTAAAAGATAACAAAATAAACAATCATCACTCCGAACCAAGAGATGTGACCTA
>JAHLJT010005284.1:0-36015 GCA_031308135.1 Acheta domesticus | reverse complement strand
ATTCCATAACCTAACACAGAACATTTGTAGTAATTATCGATAAGAGACGTAAATCTAACAATTACGTTGACAATTAATAACACTTTATCCAAAGCGTGTCTTGTCACTTCTTGTACCGCAGTGTATATTAGTGATGTTTCCGGAGGTTCCCCAACTGTTGATTGAATCGGTAGTCCGATTACTTTTCCTAACGAGTCGTTCAATCCAAATGAATCGTTGAAATCGTTCACCTACTCAGAGAGTATATATCCAACGAACGCTTGGAACGGTTTTCATGAGCTTCTTCACTCCCCCAGGGGCGTGAAACTTAGATAGGAAAACGGGGTAATGATTTTTGCGCCATCTATCCTATCGTTGTAGTGAGCGAACTAAACGTGTGACGTCACAGAATTCAAAAGCTGCCGGTGGCAATGTAGGCGGTGGCTTTGATTCGTTATATGGTTACGTGCTGCTCAGGTGCTGTTTCAGGCGACATTTTTCAGCTTTTTGTTAGTATTTAGAATGTCATGCCTTTTAAATAGAGTGAATCGTGCCACGACATTTATTTGCCGTGTCTAAAACTTCATTTTTGACTTTTTGGAAGATTTTAAGAAGACTGGAGGTAGGGAATACATCGCTTGGATTTTCGCCCATCCAGCAGTGGAGGTATTTATAATTAATTTTGAAATCTTATTGCATAATTGTAATTGATTATTTAATTTGTGAGCATTTCTACCGTGCAAAATAGTCTTGAAAATCCTTAAATCCATATAGTATAACCTAACCTAAGTAGATGTGTCATTTATTCTGTACTATTGGTTTACAAGTGTTTTAATTATATTATTTCCAACTGATCACTTCGCATGGTATTGGACAAGTTTTATATTAATCCATTGTTTGCATTGCCCAGTTATTTAAAATGTCACATTTTCAAATGAGACATACAGTTTTTACTGTTTTTGACCAAATAAATAGAAATAAATAAATGTACATAATTCATTATTGTTTGCATTTCTAGAATAGGTACACTCTCATTAGTTTATGACAAAATGTAATTAATTTAATTTGCTTAGGTGTACGAGTTAAGTTTCCATTCTGGAGGTGATATTCGAGTTGCAGTATGATGTGATGGCAAGATATAAGATGCTCTGGCAAGATATAAAAAAAATTTGACTTCACCAACGCTAGAAGATGGAACTTCACCAACAGTGTTTCCTACAAGCCCTACGCTGTTTTCAAAGAACATTCCAAGAAAATCCTATTACTAAGTGTGCCAGTGTAAATTTTTTCCCCCTTGAAGCTGCAAGTGGTGCGAGTCTGAATGATATTATAGACAAATATATTATTTTGGTAACTTATAAATCAATTAATATTTGCCTTGTTTAGAAAAACTTGATTAACAAGTACTGGAAATGTATTAAATAAATAATGAAACCAATTTAGAGTTTGTGAACAATTAAGAAAACGTTGGTTTCAGAATGTGTAATTAAAGAACTGAGTGTAATAAATATTGTATTCTCATTATCTAAAGTTTATTTTGCAAATTTATAAATATTAAGGGCACTGTCCAAATTAGGGAAAATATTTTTGTATATTTCAACTTCAGTGTTACAAGAGGTTAATATGATGATTTTTTAATTAAATGTAGCCAAATTTGAATTGGTAAATGAATCATCTGAATAAATCCTGTATCAATAATATTATTGTTAGTTACAGGAAAAATCTATTCGAATTTTACTGAATATACTGTCAAAAGTAAGTCGCAATTCAGTATTGTTCTGCTTATTTGTTGATTTCAATGATAGTTTATGTGTCAACATGGTGTAAATTGGCGCGCTCAGATGTGCAGTAACCAATCAGATTGCTATAGAAAATGAAAAATCTCATATTGTAGCCTTAACAGAAAAAAATGGTGCAATTTTTTAGAAAGGAAAAACATGAATAACTCTACAGTTGATAAAAAGAATGAATTATAATTTAAATTTTGGAATGATTCTTTACAAGTCTTGCAGTTGAATGTTTTTAAAAATTACTTTGCCATACAATCAGGTGAATTGATTCCAAAAATGCTTTTTTGGGGTTGGAATTTCAGAGATCATCTCAGGCATCTCTACTTCATATGTTCCTGTTTCATGTGTTTGTTCATATGGCTGGGAAACAATTTTTTTTTAAGTAAACAGAAAGTTTCCTTCTGTTTTGTCACAATTCTCAATAAGTTTGGCATGGTTCATGTTATTAAATAAAACTGTCCTGTGTGAATTAAAAAGTTATTGAGGAGCGGAGTTCAAATTAGATCCATTGTAATTTCCGATATAGCAAAAAAAATTTCTTAGGGGCCCTAATTCACATTCCTGCTTCTAAAGCGGCTGACTCCAAGTTTGGTTAATTTATGTCTTAATGAGAGGAAACCATCAATTGTGAAGATCCAATTCCATAAGGATGGAACTTTTTCCTCTGTTAGTGGTTGGGTTCACAAATCTCATTTGTTAATATCTTTTGCTTTCATGTTAAAAGGTTTGTGAGGGCTACTATTTGATCCAACAGATGATGAATTGAGACCTTCCGCTTTCCCATTGCATGAATTGAATAAATTGTTTAAAAAATTTAAAACCTCTGCTGTTGCAAGATCATCTTTATTAGGAATTTTTAAAGTGCCAGATGGAGTTTCAAATTCAACTACAAAAAAAAGTAATTGTACACATCCTAAAATATTTTTGCACAATTTTTATATATATGTACCATGCAAACACAAGCGCTTAAAAAATATTGGACCCTCTGTTCTTGACTTGATGAAATTGCATCTTAACTTTTGCTTGTAGCTCCATACAACATTAAACTTCATTCAAGTGTTGTGGGATGTGATCCAATAAATTTAAGAGTAGAATTCGAGAATAATTAATAAATGTGAAATTGAAAATGAATAAGAATCCTGTGTATGAAATTAAATTGAAATTGTGAAAGCAAATAAATATTTAAATTTATATTTACCATCTATTCGAGATATAAATTCCATGTATGCCAACACTGATTCCTAAAAACCTGTGTGGTATATTTAACTCATTTTTTTCATTTTGTTGGTTACATACGTTGAGACAATTTCCTCATGACCTTAATTTTGTTTACATATGGAACAAGGTAATAGACTTTTCCTATGATGTGCCATGAAGCTAATTTAGTTTCCTTCAAATTTCCTACATCTATTTCCAAAGTTTTAGTTAGAAGATTATTGTGAATTCCTTTCAGCAAATGAGGCACATTAAACAGGTGTTATTTCTGTTTTGTCAATGAGGTAAGTTAATCCTAAAAATAATTATTTTCTGAAGATTATATAAATATAAAACATTTATATAAAATATAATACTAAAAATAATGTGAAAATATTAATGTAGATATCAATATAAATTCCACACAGTAAAACAATTGTAAAATCTGTTAATGAATCAGTTGTTGTGTTTGTTGTAATAATGATATTACAAAAATTCTGAAGAAGAGATGAATAAATTTCAAATTTAAAAATCATTCATGTTATTTTTTTTTCATTGAACACAAATTATTTAAAAAATCCACAAAAACGCATAGAAAAATCAGAAATGTGACTATATAAACATTTGAATACAAACAAAATATTTACTTTGAGCATTGTTAGCTTTTATTCTGTTTTCTAGTTTTTTCTAACACGGAATTAACAACTTTCACATTTCACGATCCCTAATTGCACTGTTGTGGAAAAAGAACTTAATATAATGTTAGAAAACATTTTTTTTTGTGCTAACTCTTTCATAATGAGCAATTAATTGTAAAAGTAGGATATGTAATGAAAGTTATTTTTACATCAATTATTTTAAATAATTGTGTAATAAAAGTTAAATGACATTTACCAACAATATTAAAGCCACCATCTGTAACCACTCTAACGCATACATAATAGTAGCTGGGGTGTTGATGTTTGGTTACAACTGAAACTAAATGAAATGGGAATTTTCTATCATTTTTTCCAAGTTTTTCATCTATGTATTCGTGTCAAATATTCATTAAAAATTGTTATATGTAAACAAGAAATTATTTAATGGTCTACAGATCCCAATTCATTGCGGAGATTGTAAATTTTCTACTATAGAAAATACCCCCTCCTTAGAAGTGAGGTTCTGTCTCACCAATCGTATCCAGGTGTGCTTATTTGATTAATTTCATTCGTACATACAATTTTATTAATTTTTTAAATATTAAAAACATATTTTAACAATTAAATCTTCGCGATTTGTTTTTCAACCATCGTTCTGGCCTAAGTTTATTTTTCGGGAATTTGTGATACGGCAACCAAGAGGTTAAATAATACAATTATTTGTAGTAAAACGTAAGAAAAGCAGATAATACCCATGGATATTCCCTACACTCACCATAATCTGCATTCGCGCAACTTTATTCAAAATGCGCGCGAAAACGCAACAGCAGCGCTATCTTCGCTATCGTAGTGACCGAGGAACTAAAACTTTGTCCCCCGCCTTTTAACATTGAGTGAACCAGCCCTGGTATAGACGCTAGTGTGCCAAGCCTGTGCCATCAGGGGCGTGAAACTTAGATAGGAAAACGGGGTAATGATTTTTGCGCCATCTATCCTATCGTTGTAGAGAGCGAACTAAACGTGTGACGTCACAGAATTCAAAAGCTGCCGGTGGCAATGGAGGCGGTGGCTTTGATTCGTTACATGGTTACGTGCTGCTCAGGTGCTGTTTCAGGCGACATTTTTCAGCTTTTTGTTAGTATTTAGAATGTCATGCCTTTTAAATAGAGTGAATCGTGCCACGACATTTATTTGCCGTGTCTAAAACTTCATTTTCGGCTTTTTGGAAGATTTTAAGAAGACTGGAGGTAGGCAATACATCGCTTGGATTTTCGCCCATCCAGCAGTGGAGGTATTTATAATTCATTTTGAAATCTTATTGCATAATTGTAAATGATTATTTAATTTGTGAGCATTTCTACCGTGCAAAATAGTCTTGAAAATCCTTAAATCCATATAGTATAACCTAACCTAAGTAGATGTGTCATTTATTCTGTACTATTGGTTTAAAAGTTTTAATTATATTATTTCCAACTGATCACTTCGCATGGTATTGGACAAGTTTTATATTAATCCATTGTTTGCATTGCCCAGTTATTTAAAATGTCACATTTTCAAATGAGACATACAGTTTTTACTGTTTTTTGACCAAATAAATAGAAATAAATAAATGTACATAATTCATTATTGTTTGCATTTCTAGAATAGGTACACTCTCATTAGTTTATGACAAAATGTAATTAATTTAATTTGCTTAGGTGTACGAGTTAAGTTTCCATTCTGGAGGTGATATTCGAGTTGCAGTATGATGTGATGGCAAGATATAAGATGCTCTGGCAAGATATAAAAAAATTTGACTTCACCAACGCTAGAAGATGGAACTTCACCAACAGTGTTTCCTACAAGCCCAACGCTGTTTTCAAAGAACATTCCAAGAAAATCCTATTACTAAGTGTGCCAGTGTAAATTTTTCCCCCTTGAAGCTGCAAGTGGTGCGAGTCTGAATGATATTATAGACAAGTATATTATTTTGGTAACTTATAAATCAATTAATATTTGCCTTGTTTAGAAAAACTTGATTAACAAGTACTGGAAATGTATTAAATAAATAATGAAACCAATTTAGAGTTTGTGAACAATTAAGAAAACGTTGGTTTCAGAATGTAATTAAAGAACTGAGTGTAATAAATATTGTATTCTCATTATCTAAAGTTTATTTTGCAAATTTATAAATATTAAGGGCACTGTCCAAATTAGGGAAAATATTTTTGTATATTTCAACTTCAGTGTTACAAGAGGTTAATATGATGATTTTTTAATTAAATGTAGCCAAATTTGAATTGGTAAATGAATCATCTGAATAAATCCTGTATCAATAATATTGTTAGTTACAGGAAAAATCTATTCGAATTTTACTGAATATACTGTCAAAAGTAAGTCACAATTCAGTATTGTTCTGCTTATTTGTTGATTTCAATGATAGTTTATGTGTCAACATGGTGTAAATTGACGTGCTCAGATGTGCAGTAACCAATCAGATTGCTATAGAAAATGAAAAATCTCATATTGTAGCCTTAACAGAAGAAAATGGTGCAATTTTTTTAAAAGGAAAAACATATGAATAACTACAGTTGATAAAAAGAATGAATTATAATTTAAATTTTGGAATGATTCTTTACAAGTCTTGCAGTTGAATGTTTTTAAAAATTACTTTGCCATACAATCAGGTGAATTGATTCCAAAAATGCTTTTTTGGGGTTGGAATTTCAGGGATCATCTCAGGCATCTCTACTTCATATGTTCCTGTTTCATGTGTTTGTTCATATGGCTGGGAAACAATTTTTTTTTAAGTAAACAGAAAGTTTCCTTCTGTTTTGTCACAATTCTCAATAAGTTTGGCATGGTTCATGTTATTAAATAAAAATGTCCTGTGTGAATTAAAAAGTTATTGAGGAGCGGAGTTCCAATTAGATCCATTGTAATTTCCGATATAGCAAAAAAATTTCTTAGGGGTCCTAATTCACATTCCTGCTTCTAAAGCGGCTGACTCCAAGTTTGGTTAATTTATGTCTTAATGAGAGGAAACCATCAATTGTGAAGATCCAATTCCATAAGGATGGAACTTTTTCCTCTGTTAGTGGTTGGGTTTGTCTCATTTGTTAATATCTTTTGCTTTCATGTTAAAAGGTTTGTGAGGGCTACTATTTGATCCAACAGATGATGAATTGAGACCTTCCGCTTTCCCATTGCATGAATTGAATAAATTGTTTAAAAATTTAAAACCTCTGCTGTTGCAAGATCATCTTTATTAGGAATTTTAAAGTGCCAGATGGAGTTTCAAATTAAACTACAAAAAAAAGTGGTAATTGTACACATCCTAAAATATTTTTGCACAATTTTATATATATGTACCATGCAAACACAAGCGCTTAAAAAATATTGGACCCTCTGTTCTTGACTTGATGAAATTGCATCTTAACTTTTGCTTGTAGCTCCATACAACATTAAACTTCATTCAAGTGTTTGTGGGATGTGATCCAATAAATTTAAGAGTAGAATTCGAGAATAATTAATAAATGTGAAATTGAAAATGAATAAGAATCCTGCGTATGAAATTAAATTCAAATTGTGAAAGCAAATAAATATTTAAATTTATATTTACCATCTATTCGAGATATAAATTCCATGTATGCCAACACTGATTCACTAAAAACCTGTGTGGTATATTTAACTCATTTTTTTCATTTTGTTGGTTACATACGTTGAGACAATTTCCTCATGACCTTATTAATTTTGTTTACATATGTAACAAGGTAATAGACTTTTCCTATGATGTGCCATGAAGCTAATTTAGTTTCCTACATCTATTTCCAAAGTTTTAGTTAGAAGATTGTGAATTCCTTTCAGCAAATGAGGCACATTAAACAGGTGAATTATTTCTGTTTTGTCAATGAGGTAAGTTAATCCTAAAAATAATTATTTTCTGAAGATTATACAAATATAAAACATTTATATAAAATATAATACTAAAAATAATGTGAAAATATTAATGTAGATATACAATATAAATTCCACACAGTAAAACAATTGTAAAATCTGTTAATAAATCAGTTGTTGTGTTTGTTGTAATAATGATATTACAAAAATTCTGAAGAAAAGATGAATAAATTTCAAATCTAAAAATCATTCATGTTATTTTTTTTTTCATTGAACACAAATTATTTAAAAAATCCACAAAAACGCAGAGAAAAATCAGAAATGTGACTATATAAACATTTGAATATACAAACAAAATATTTACTTTAAGCATTGTTAGCTTTTATTCTGTTTTCTAGTTTTTTCTAACACGGAATTAACAACTTTCACATTTCACGATCCCTAATTGCACTGTTGTGGAAAAAGACAACTTAATATAATGTTAGAAAACTTTTTTTTTGTGTGCTAACTCTTTCATAATAAGCAATTAATTGTAAAAGTAGGATATGTAATGAAAGTTATTTTTACATCAATTATTTTAAATAATTGTGTAATAAAAGTTAAATGACATTTACCAACAATATTAAAGCCACCATCTGTAACCACTCTAATGCATACATCATAGTACCTGGGGTGTTGATGTTTGGTTACAACTGAAACTAAATGAAATGGGAATTTTCTATCATTTTTTCCAAGTTTTTCATCTATGTATTCATGTCAAATATTCATTAAAAATTGTTATATGTAAACAAGAAATTATTTAATGGTCTACAGATCCCAATTCATTGTGGAAATTGTAAATTTTCTACTATAGAAAATACCCCCTCCTTAGAAGTGAGGTTCTGTCTCACCAATCGTATCCAGGTGTGCTTATTTGATTAATTTCATTCGTACATACAATTTTATTAATTTTTTAAATATTAAAAACATATTTTAACAATTAAATCTTCGCGATTTGTTTTTCAACCATCGTTCTGGCCTAAGTTTATTTTTCGGGAATATGTGATACGGCAACCAAGAGGTTAAATAATACAATTATTTGTAGTAAAACCTAAGAAAAGCAGATAATACCCATGGATATTCCCTACACTCACCATAATCTGCATTCGCGCAACTTTACTCAAAATGCGCGCGAAAACGCAACAGCAGCGCTATCTTCGCTATCGTAGTGACCGAGGAACTAAAACTTTGTCCCCCGCTTTTTAACATTGAGTGAACCAGCCCTGCTGTGCCATCGCAGCATTCTTCCTCGCTGTACGCAGTTGTCCGTGTTGCTGATTTCTTTTAGTAAATTCTTACAGATTGCTCATTATAAATTGATTTCAAAATGGAAGGGATTAGTATCTCAGCGGAAAATGTGATCAAGGTTGAGGATGTAAGTAGTTTCTCAAATATGATTTGCTAAGCGTCTGGTATGAACCTTTATGTACGGTCTACCTGAGAAACAAAATTAGACATTCTGTCCAATATCTATATTGTACAGTATTATTTAACAAAGTTCAATTTTTTATGATTTGTGTTGTTATATGTAAGCATGATTTGGGTATTAAAATAACATGTTTCTTTTGAACGTTAGTACTAATTGTTTTACTCTGTTCTAGGTTAAAGAAGAACAAGTAAATAAGGAGGAGTATGACTGGAATTGTGTTGTAAGTTCCATTTACAGTATAGTGTGTGTATTGTATAATGTCTTTCTCTTTTGTGACAAATATTAAGTTCCATAGATGGAAAAAGCAAGTAAGAAAAGCAATTTAAATTGTTCCTTTTCCCAGCAATGAAACTTCATTTGCATCTTCAGTGTGTTTCAAAATTCCATTTTTTAAGCAAGCCAGCAATCCATCTTATAATTCTTGTGTATTGTTTTGCATTTGCTTCTTCCCACAGGATCTATGATATTTTATTCTGTGTTAATTTATCCTGTAGCTTCCAGACTTGAGGTTACAGAAGTTAATTGTACAAATAATAATCCAGTCTGAACCTCATAGTTTTTATAAGCCTCTCTTTATCATGTTGGGAATTCCACCAATGCTCTTGATGTACGAAACAGTGGTTTGTCAAAAATGACGTGTTCACCGGAGGGAATATATTTTCAACCAAAACTGCTGTCTGTAACAACATTCTGTGCAGTAGCCATAAATAAATAACATGTAATAAATGTACCTTCTTTTACTTCACATTGCAATTTTAAACAATTAGAATAGGTGCACGAGTTTGTGTCTAGTAAAACAATTTCAGAATTTGCAGAATTTTCATGTGTTAGGCTTGCAGAATCGGGGGAGTGATGTAGATATCAGGCAACTCTTTCATTGTCCTTTTTCAATTGTGCTAGGACTTCAGCTAAAGATAAAGTAGAATTTTGTAACGTTCTTATTGAGGCTGCTAAAAAAATTACCTGATGTTAGATTGTGTATCACAAAGCTTAGCATAACCAAATGTTCACACAAGAATTAAATTGTACTCACAGAAATGTTATGAGCAAATTTGGATATTTTTAAATTAGTTACGTATTTTAACTCTACTTTCAACATGGAACTTATTAAACAGGAAATGAAAACAACAATATTGAATTTATATAGCCTTTCTTGATCCAGTATGCTGATTTCTGGAGGTATGAATATCTCTGTCAACAAGAATCTGTGTAAGATACACAGGCAAATATCCAACAAAGAGATAATAGAACAGATAGCTAGATGTTTATCAGGTAATGATTGTCATGATACCAAACTGGAAAACATGATTCACAGCTTCTTATAACACATTTAGATTGTTGTTGTGCTTGTGACTATATGGTGCCACTAGTCCTTAGTGGGTTTAACTGAAAGTAATCTGATAATTGTCTTCTAATTATCACACTGCCTGTCACCTCAATACTAGTTAAGATAGTTTCAGTCAATTCTATTCTTTTAGCTGCCATGTTTGTAATGAACACTTCTTATTTGTAGGAAGAAGCAGAATCTTGTGAAATGCCATGCTTCATGAAGAAAGAACATGATTCAAATGAAGTAAGTACAGTTATTTTCTTTCGTTAATTACACAGATGCGCACTGCAAACATTATTGCAGAAGATGCATATCTTTGTTTAAAATGTATTTCTAAGTGCGAAGGTCAATAAAAATAAGAAAATTCTACAAAAATAACAAAATGGCAGTAAAATCTTGCGTTTCTGTGCACTTCTTTGATGACTGGGACAGCTAAAGAAACTGCGTATATGTTAGGTTCCTGTACCGTAAATCAAATTAACTGCAGAAGCTTCTGGAGAGTGCCAGTTGGCATACATTCGAATTATCTATTAGACCCGTACCTTCATTAGCAGAATTTTCGTGTGTTAGGCTTGCAGAATCGGGGGAGTGAAGTAGATATCAGGCAACTCTCTTTCATTATTCTTTTTCAATTGTGCTATGACTTCAGCTAAAGAAAGAGTAGAATTTTGTAACGTATTGATTGAGGCTGCTAAAAAAATTAACTGATGTTAGCTGCCACGTTTGTAATGAACACTTCTTATTTGCAGGAAGAAGCAGAATCACGTGAAATGACATGCTCTGTGAAGAAAGAAGACAATTTAGATGAAGTAAGTATAGTTATTTTCGTTCTTTAATTACACAGACGCGCACTGCAAACATTATTGGAGAAGTTGCGTGTCTTTGTTTAAAATGTATTTCTAAGTGCGAAGGTCAATAAAAATAAAAAAATCCTACATGTGCTACTTTTTCATTATTATACATTTAATTTTAAAACTCTTGTTCTGTTCTACTTGATGTACATTCTTGTTCCCATTCGGAAAATAATTTCGAATATATGGATGTTGTATTGTTTGTGTTATATGTATCAATAGTGTAGTAAAGTGAAGTTAGCAACATTTTGAAAACTGTTCATTTTCTCTCCTAAGAGATAGAAAATCTTTTAGTGTCTGTGATTCTGAGATATGCTAACAAAAGGCCATCCATAAACCTCTATCAAATCCAAAACAGGAGTCCTCAACAAACCTGAGTAGAGTAGCTCCGTTACTATTTTATATTCCAGAGTATATTGGAAGACCGAAACTGCTAGAAGCTGTTTTTTTTCATTAGCTTTTTAAAGGGGGTAGCGGAGTAAGATAGGCAAATCTGCCCCCAGGGATAAAAATTTTGTAGGTTGAAATACTAATTGAATGGAAAAAAAAAATTGCCAGTTTTAAATTAATTAAACCTGAGTACTTCATTCAATGAAATAAACTTTTTTAACTTCTTATACGAATTTAAATGTTTTAACTACATGACCCGTATGCATATTGATTTAAATTGTCCTAGCAAGTTTCTATTGATGATGATGTTTCGAGAATTTTTTGGCATTAATATCTGATTTTAGCAAATCAGCAAAAAATAATGGGAAAATGGGAAAAAATTCTGTTTCCTTTTTTAAAATTTTACATTTTTTTTTAAATAGCAGGTCGTAAAAATTGTAGACCTGTAAATTCTGTATACTTCCCAAAATTTCGACATTTTGTTTGATAATTTGCATCTGGCAATGTAAATAATGGCAATTCAATGTAATATAAACGGTAATTTGATAGTTTAATTATTTCATAAAATTAGGCTTTGTTTGGTAGGTTTTATATTTATGATTATTAGAAAATACAAATAATGAAAGACAAAATTGTAAGAATATTATTTACGTTTTTGTAATGTGTCTATTGAGTGAATTAAACATATTAACTAAAAATAACATGTGTATAGAAACAAAATAGAGCAATGTTACAATTAATGTTAAATGTTATTTGTATTGTACATTAAATATTCATTAAGTAGTCAGTACATTATGCATTCACTAGTGTTTTGATTTCGGGAGCAGATTTTTGAAACAAGTGATTTTGTTCTACATCGGCAATGTGCAGATTCACCTTCTGCCTCTATGACGCAGTATATGAGACTCATTTTGTCTGGTTTCATGCGCCTAGATGCATAAAATGTGCTATCCACATCTACGACAGAATGTCAATATACATCACGTCTACTTTAGACACATAAAGGCTTGGAATAATTATCATCTACTTCTAAATAGCAAGATTCAGAAAGCTGTAAGAAGCAGAAGTGGGTGTTGGAACTGTCAGAATCTGTATCAATATCAGAATCATCAGTTCAATGCCACCTTGGGCATGGGTGTGTTTGTGTACGTCTGTATTTATGTGTCGTCCTTTCACCCTTCATTATCATTCATCCCATCAGCGATATCCCCTGGGCAACCAACCCTTTGGGATATAAAAAAGGATTCAGCTAAATGCTGTTCTCTTTATAAAAATTACTTGCTCCTGCCACTGAGATCCACTGAGCACTGATAAGTGCAGGGTGCATGCAAGCATGGTCCAAGGCAGCCTATCTCCGAGAGGAAAAAAATCATCTATAGAAAATTGGAAGAATAATTTAAGGCAATATCCATTGGCCAAATGTATCTTTCTTCCATAACATCCGCACAAGTAGTGCCTGTGTTACAATATTATTTATTGGAACTGATTTCATGATCACATCTGGTTTGGAATTAAGTAGTAATTATAGAAGTCTTGACATCAATATTGATTAAGATGATATTTTACAAACAAAATTTCATTCCCTGTCTTTTCAGAGAAACTATTTCATATGTTAGGCCATTGTCATTGCATTAACGTATATGTCGACTCAAAGCAAAAATTTCTTATAAATCTAATTTTAACTCTTAATTTTATGACTTTAATGTAGATACACATGCAGGAAACCTAAAATAACATCTCAGAACTTTTTATAAAAATACAAATTTTTGCAGTGTTTGGCTTGACACAATATCTCAATTAATATTTAATATAGTTTCAGAATTCTTTTTCCAGAAAAGAAAGAAATAACTGATGCATTATGTAAACCTCAATGTTTTATAAGAAGTAAATTTTAAAGGGATATAAAAGTTCTGAGTTATGAAAAAATTATTTTGATTATTTTCTTTACTTTCTTCTCAACGCATCCTTTCGGATATTGTATGGTGGAATATTATATGTGGTTCACGTAATAATATAAAAAAGAACCTGTAAAATATAGAAAGAATCCTTTAACTCTATTAGTTCTGGAGTTATGCATTTCGTTAACACTAGATGGATGGGACCCTTTGTTTTGACAGGTGAGCTACTTTTTTTTTTTTGAATATTCAACAAAATATGTGGTTTGAAATTCAGTGCTTTGTGACTTAATATTTACTCATATTCTTCGAATTGAAAGAAAAATAGTCAAGTACATTGAAATTTAACTATGATATTTTCAAATACTACTTAACGGGCGAAGACCCGTCCTTTTGATGGGTGTTATGTTTTTGTCTAATACCTTTGACATTCTATCAGAGAAAAAGTAAATAAAATCGTGAATTGTTAGTACATTGCATCAAACTGTAACTATTGATGAAAAGAGCTCTGAGAAACTTCAAGAGACTGAAAAATTTTATAATGAAACATAATGTGACGTTGATGTACTTGATCAAGTGGCATACATGGAAATGCAAGAACAGGGCCAGGATCTGTATGCACTGTAACAAATATATATGTGGGTTGTGTGCTGGAAGTACTTTTTATACTTGTTCTGGCGTCTTTGAAGTTTTGGAGGGTTTAATTAATTAAAATTTACTAATGATCAAGAACTTCACAAGATAAAAATGAAAACCTTTTTATTTATGCTAAATATTAATGTTATATGTTGTTACAGGCATTCATTCGTACATATGTAAGAAAAGTCTAGCACAATAATCATATATATTATTTTCGTTTAAAACCGTGAATTTTTTGTCTCCTCCTACTCGGCTCATAGTGAACGGATTTTAACAAATGAGGTACCAAAAAAAGATTAAAAAAATCAGGAATGGAGGTCACTAAATATTGCAAATCACGAAGCTTTTCGTTATTAATAAAATGCTAGGAAACTTTTGTTGTTTGAACTTTGCGGCTGGGATAGTTAGCGTGCCCTCCGCGCGCTGCCTGTCAAGATGGCGGTTATGCGCACACCATCCGCCACAGGAGAACTCCATAGAGGAGACGTGGTTGTCGCATGTGAATCGAAGCGGCGGGAAGCGGAAATCTGTTGTGCGTTCCGTTAAGACAAACATGTGTGCGACTATTTATCAATTGTGTTGTAAGTGTTCAATGTAAAATTTTGTGTATGTTCTTATATATCTTTTATGTGATATCTACGTTCTGTTTTAACGTCCTACAGGTTTCCCTTCAGTGCGATGTAATCGCACGGGTTCAGCTAGTAATAATAATAATAATAATATTAACCTTTAACAATTCAGAAGTTCGAGTTAAAATCCGAACGATTGTTTGCTATAAATCCGTATCCGTCAAATGATGGGTTCATCCTACTAGGTAGAAAGACAATCACTGTCCTCCTAGTGTTAATCAGTAGGCAAGGAAAAGAACTTTTCAAGAGAAGAATGAAAGGTTGCGTACATATAATGGCCCTGCCGCGTAAGTTAACCTTCTCCTTCCTCTTCTTTTTCTTCCCTCTCGTTCTTCATTGCTCACAAGTACTTTCTCCTGCTTTTATTCTCTGATGTTTCCTGTTGAATAGCTAGAGTTTGGTTTTTATTTTGCAATTACTAGTTGTACTTACAAGGGGGCGTGACATTGCTGCCATCTTGCAAACAAATTATTGTATCATTGAAATTCAATGATCATCAAGGTTTAATAAATGACGCTTTCAGAGTGGTAAAAAACAAAAATTTCTTTTTCCATCATTCTTGGTCATTTTTGAGTAGACATGTACCTTAAAGAAAAAGTTCTTCTCACATTACTGGTATGGGAAGGGATTGCAAAGAAGTACTGTGGAATTATTCTGAATGAATCTCTGGACTGTTATTTTGTTTTATTTATTCTGTCCATTTTATTTGCCCATTGCAATTTTCTTAAATCTTCGTAGTCTATTTTACTACTAACAAATGAGGGCTGAAAAATCGTAATTTTTTAAAAAAAGTTTTAAAATATCGGATTGTTTAATTTATATAAGATCTTTTAAAGTTGTATTATGGTTTTTTCTTTAAACCAAAATCGTTAGCTATTTTATTTATCCCTATTTACTTTAAAATAGAAAAAAATTTATAAAAACCTCAGTTTTTAAATTTGCCCTTATATTGTATAATTTTGTTAATAAATAGTTTGTATACATTCGAGGGGCCGTGTGTAATATTGCCCTAAAATACTAAATCTTTATATTTGATTTACTTATATTTTCGTGCTTTTGAAACAATTCTCTTGCATCCATGTTACCGAATAAGATTGTGGCACCATCTGTTGGCATGATTTCGAAAGAAGTCATTCTTCGTTCAAAGAAATTTTACATTTTTATTTTTTTTTGTGCAATACCACCCTAATCAAAAAGCACTTAATGTTGAAAACAACTAAATTCATCGAAAAACTTATAACAACATTAGACAGTTTTGAAGTATTAAATTTTTGTTAATAGGTGTCCTGTTATAAAAAAAATGTGGAATATAATGGTTATTATTTGCTCACTTCCCGTTAACTTGCTAATGCCAGTGGGATGTACGTTGCCCACCTGAAATGGAATTTTATCGGTGTACACCAAAAAAAATGTTAATATTATTAATACTAGTAAGAATAACTACTGTTTTCATTAGTTTTACAATAGAAATTTGGATCATTAAATGAGTATTAATAAAATTCCATTTTTATTAACACTCATCGTCTTTAAGGTATACTTTAAGTGCGCTATGGAAACATTTTAATATAAGTTTAGAATTACGGACACCATTGAAGATTGAAACCTGTTTTTCTCAAAACTAGCTTGGTGTGTGATAGGGGACTATTGCTGTTAAATTAAGTTTTTAAGTTCAGGCAAGTAAATGCTGGATATAAACTAATCAACAATTTAGTTTTATTAGTACATAACTCTACTACAAATTGTTTATTGTTCTTTATTTCGTATGGTCGTTAATTTTATGGCATATTATATTGCATTTTATTATCTCAAATAAGTTCACTTGTAACACACATCTTATTTGTAACATGAAAGAAGTGCTGTAGTAGTGTGTGTTCACATCCACAAATTGCTGAGTGAGTGTGTCTATTAACCCAGAGAGCGACAATCACAATATTACTATTTTACTTTCAAGCTTAAAAAGTTTAGTATTTTATGTGAATAAGTTGTAAATCACATTACATTGAAAATCGATCTTTGCGCGCTTAAGAAATGTATTGTTTAGTAATATTTACAGTAGTTTCCTTCGTATTCACTTCATGTTCTTCAAATTTAATGTTCCAAGGCATTTTGCATATTCATTATAAAAAATACTCATTAGCCCTTGAATGCATGACATGGGTCAATCTGACCCAAATCAGATTTTACACTGATATTTTGGATGGAATGGTTTTTCCAACGGTCGTGTTCGTTGAAGACTTTTTTTCCGTCATTCAAAATGCGTAGGAGGTCGTTTTACTTATTTGTACTACGTTTTTATTATTACTTATTTCTACTTATTTGATCAGTGTCCATAAGTTGTTTTATATTGCTCTCCTCAGAATGCATGAGATGGGTGTATATGACTTATCTATGATAACATCGTATTTTGTTATTAATAATTATTATAATAATATATTATAATGAACGTCGGAAGAAAAAGCCTGAAATTGTTAATTTCTACAATGCTACCGAAAGTGGCGTCGTTACACTTCACAAATTAGTGCGCACTTGCACAGTCAAGCATCAAACAAGGATATGGAATTTTTGCCTCCTTCATGAATATGCTAGATGTCGCTGCTGTAAATGCATACGTAATTTTCATCCAAAAGAATCCCACTTTTCAACAATCAGTGAAGCACAAAACTTACATCTAATGGATTTGACAAAAGAATATATCCTTCCATGTATTCTGCAAAGGAGCACAATCAAACCAAGAACATACCAAGTTCCATAGCACTATGTGGGATAGAACAAAACAACAGTTAACCTAATACATTGGCCAACAATAAGAGAAAAGATGCAGTAAAAGCCCTACAAAGAAAGTCCTACACAGAAAATGTTCAACTGTTTGTTTTGAATGTAAAAGTAATGTACGTTCAGATCATTCAATTCTCACTTATGTCCACTCTCATGAAAGTAAAATTTGACATCATAGGAATAATAAATGTGAATCATAAACTCAATCAACAAACATTGTATCTAATTGAATAACACTATAGTGTATATATTATTCCTATTTCATTTCAGAATGATTTTCAATTAAAAATATGCAAGGTATGACGGACCGGGACAAATTGACCCGTGTCATGCATTCATGAAAGTAAAAATAGTCATGCATTCAAGGGTTAAATCAACACCACCTATACTGCGATTTTTGTAGGAAGGGCTCTCAAGATAACTCAAGTCCCATCTTCGCGATGGAATATGTCACGGCATTTCGCGTCTTTTCTCGGTCTTGCCGGTAGAAGTCGCATGATCGCAAGCACTGCTTCATACGGTCGCGATCGTGCGAAACCTAGCGGAACGACTGTGAATGATACGAAATACCGTGACATATTCCATCGCGAAGATGGGATTTGAGTTATCTTGAGAGCTCTTCCTACAAAAATCGCAGTATAGACATACTTTACAAGGCCTGAGCAGTCATTCAAGATGGCCGCCTGAAAAGGCCATGCAAACTGAAATTCTAAGTCAAATTGTGGTTACCGGACAAAATATTACACAATCAAATAAGAAGAAAAGAGGTTTACTTTCTTCAGCTGAAAGATTGTTCATAAAAACGTGTTCCTTTTCAGGCAAAAAAGCTGCATGCACTTCTATTAATACTGTTATCACTATTTACAACGCACAGTACATGAAATTCTATCTGTTCTATTCTGAATATACTTTTTTCAAAATATTTTGGAAGTCTTGATTTTAAATGTATCTCATCCATCGTGACAGGCAATAATTTATCACTATCACTTAATTTAAAAAACTGTTGGTTTCTTGTAAGCTTCAAAAAATTTTCAATTTATTTCATTTGAGGTTCTAAACGAAATGAGCACAATCTCATAATTGCATTAGGATGACGAAATATTATAAACCCTAAATGTTTGAAATATTTATAAGAATATGGTTATATGGTATATTGCATGCAAGGCAATATGAAAAAACATGAACTGTACTGATATGCTCTTCTTTTCTTTGTAAGGAGTTTCCAGCATAAAAACAACAGGCTTGTTAAATTGTGAATTTGTGGTACTGATCAGAAGTAAGAGGTCCGATATTAACGCAAAACCATCGTGAGGACTATTATAACTACTTGTATTAAAACATAACTTTAACCTAACATTTTCTAAAACACCATTAATTTCATTTGTATTACATACACTATCTGAGATTGAAGTACCTCCAACTTCTAATATTTTGTTTACACTTATAAATTCTGAGTTTCGATTCCTTATCCACCTCAACTGAATTGATAATTTTAGAAGCACAATTACAATCAATATGTTGAAAAGAGTACCGTCTCCCTTATTAATGATCGACTAATAATAGTCCAAAATAAGCAACTCCAATTTGCTTCTTAGTTCATCAAAAGTACTGAAAGATATTTTATTTAATCTTGCAATGTTTTCTTTGGCACTTTCTTCAATAGCAGTAAGCAGACTCGCAATTTCGTTTTTTGAGGACTTCCCTGTTAGAAGTACTTGGACCATTCAAATAAGCAGGACAATTGGGCAACAAAGAAGGCATAGATCCACGGAACAGTTGTGTATGTTTTAAAGGAACACTGATTTTTGTCCATTATCACAATAGAATACTGAACTCTTCTCAATTTCCCATGTTCGCAAATACAATTCACGAATCTGTAAGTAAACACTGAACTTAGCAACTTACACTCTTCACTTTTTATCATAATTCCCTTACTAGGGGACACAGTCCTTATTCAGCATGATTCTCACTGTTATCAATAATAGTCTACATCTACATAACCACAACTTGAAAGCTACAAGTACTATTCAACGTACACAACTGAATCATCTCAACTCGAACGAGTCGGCCTTTTGTAGCCGCCATGTTGGCTTTGAAAAACTGCAGAGCGCAGGCCTTGTATGTCTAGATGGTGTTGGTTAAATACTTCAATTCAACAACTATTCAAATTCTTCAAAATTCACAAGAAATTTGTCCGGGCGATATTCATTTAATTTTTCCTTGTTTCCCAAAAATCAGTGTTGCCATCATGGAAGAAAATATTGGTGGCGTCAACAGAAAATAACCGCGGGGTAATGGCACGATGTAAGATATATAGGTGTGTCAACTAGCCGCCTTTTGGACAAAATTTTTGAAGCCAGTTTGAGGCCAGTTTCTCGCTTATCCGTACGGTGCGCACGATCGAGTTGGGCATTGATGATGGCGTCTCGCGATTTAGTGGCTTCCACCCGAGAGTATGGTTTCCACACTGCAGCAAATGCAGCGTGTTATAATCGTAGAAACCATAATGTAAATGTATTAAAGTCTTTTAAGACGTATTATAATATTTGGCGGATGTGTAATTTTTTAATGTACCACAGTATGAGGATTTGTATTTTAAAGCAGGAGGTGATGTTATTCTAGAGAAAAAATAATAAACAGATTACTAGGAAATTTGCTAGGAACCGCTTCCGGTTTAAAATTTTTGCATGTGAATTCAGAAAACTTTGAAATAATTTAGTATTACAAAATATTCAATTATATTCTTTGATTATACATTTTAACTCTCGGGCAATTTTGAATGTTTTTTCTAATTGACATTAAAAAGTTTACTTTTCTTTGTACATTTCTTAATATTGGTTGTGTATGATTTTACAAATTATTTACATTATTTTACAATTCACTCATTAACAGTATATGACAAATTCTTGAAATGTTACTTACAGCATTTTGCATAACAATTATCTCTTCACTTTTGAAATGTTTTTCGCAAACATAATTGTCTTGTCTCAATTTTCTTTTCTTCTGGGGAACAATTTCAACCCATTTCTGTCGTAAATCTTCTCGCTTCGGAACACGAAATAAAGTTGTTTCCTGCGAATGACATTTTTCGCTGTTGCTATCACAGTGTTTTATTAAACACCTTCCACCCATTTTTTAAACTATTCACTCCAGCCGACTAGAAATTTCACCGCGAAATGACTACTAACTGCGTTGAAACCAATGGTTACAAAGCTATTAAATGGATCACCATCTTGTCCCAAAAATGCCCAAGTCGTTCGCAGCGCTTACATAGCGCGAACTGTGAGAACTAGCCTCACATTAGCTTCAGTTTTAGACCGGGAAAGAACACACCTATATCTCTTACACCGTGGGTAATGGGGTTTAGTCAACGCCACCTACATTGATCTATTTAGGTGGCATTGGTTTAATTTCCAACGTATCACAAAGATCCGAGCGCCAAAACACGGAAAAACAGATTTTTGGAAATTTGTTCGAATCTTATGGCCGGAGCTCGTCAGACACTTTTAAACTGTTTTTGACGTAAATAAATAAATAAACAAACCATATTGGATCGGAAAACAAAGCAGTTCTCCATCAGGAGACCGAGATGTGTCGAATAACACCTCTTAACTTATTATAACTCTATTATAACTCTCGTCTGAAGAATGTTTCGTAGGAGAAAGTAATGTAATCTTGCGCCACAAAACGCCGAACTTTTGCCAGATAAACTCTTTATTTCCGGGCTCTGGTAACGAAATAGTGGATATATTCTGTTGCTAAATTGCTCCCGAGCAACAGCATGCACCACACATATGGGACTAATGACCTTTACAGTTAGCGCGCCCGTAATAACTATCAAGAAAAACCTATCAACATAACAGTTGTCAGTGCGTCCATGGAGAACTGTAGCTCGTAAACCGTTCGGCCGATTTTCTCCAAAATTGATATTCCCTGGTCGAGCTGAACGGACTAGAGGCATTTACATGAATAAGGCATTTTTCATTCCTCTGGCCCAATTCGGACCATACGGCTCTTGTGTGGCGTAGTGGTATGATTGCCTGCAAGTAAACTTTGATGACCTGAGATCGGGTCGCGAAAGGGAAGAAAATTCGCTGGTTGAAAACACTTTTGCTTGTTTATGTAGTATAATATTACGTAGTATTTAGAAACAGTGCAAGAAAGTATGTGCTTTGGTAGTGCCATTAATTTGTTTGAATTTCATTTTGTTTTTTACCTGTGCAGGAGGAATTGGAGCGTCCAGTGTCAGTGTTCGTTGGCCAGAATGAAGGCCAAGAGAGTGTGAGCAGTGACGAAAACGAGGTAAGAACAAAATACTATTAAAGCAAAAACTTTACATGTGTCATTCCTCGTTCTATCGCACACTCGCAACACATCACTACTTTTTAGCGACTTGAAACTTTTTTATGAGGTGTAGGGTCGCAAATAGGTGATACTTTTTTGTAATCGCACCCCTTTCAGAAATCTTACCGATTACTTTTTGGAAGAAATATGCGCACGCAAATGTTTAACTTTTTTGCCCAAATACCGTTCACAACCGAACGAAACATTTTCTATAAAGATTCTCAATGATTAATAAAGTGTCAATACTTGGTTTGTAACCTTCTCTGTGATTGGTCAAGAACCTGTATAATAATGACAACTGCATCGAAATGGGTATCATGATGCAACTGGTTGCAGCCATCAAATGACAGCAGTGTACAATGGGAGTCGAAAAAAGTAGTTTGTTCACCGGAGCACGTAGGCAGCTTGTTGCCTGCCGGTCTCTGCGCCAACAACGAGGCGCCAATGACACGACGCATCGTGACGTCCAAACGGAAGCCACGTGAGACTTAAGTCATGTTTTGAATTGGAGAAACAGTCTCAAGTGGAAGCCTTCTGACGAAATGTGACGATTTATAAACAACCGATACTGCTAGGGTCTGCCTGAAAGTGCACCTTTTTTCTCATTTATAGTTCTTAGTTGTGCAAACAGAGGCATCTGCGAACATGTGGTTTGTTCTATTAAATTAGTAACCACAGATAGCCTTACAATACTATTTGCATTTCCCTAATATGAAAATCTTTAATAGGAGAAGAAGTGTTCGTTTAGGTTGTTACATCCAGCGTCCTTGCGAAGTTGAAAATTGATTGCCGTCAAAATAGACACGCGTATTGGAAAAACTTGTTTTAAAATTTCCTTCTCGTCATGAGCCAAGGGACATTTTTTAAAGTCAGAATCGACTATACTTGTTAATGCTGCAAATACATTGGGCAGTGGCAACGATGAATAAACGTGCATCACACTAACGTTATCACCTGATGCGAATAAGTTCTGTGTTCGCCCATCGATTGCCGTCTTCTTCTGTCTCCCCGATACAAAAATAAAATTGGACTCTAGGACTTTTCTCTGCTCAGTGTGTTTTTTAGAAAATAATTCTTTCATACTTCTTCACTCCAAGGCATGTGTGCCTGTTCCGTCTTCGCAATATTTTCACTCTGATTAAACCCAGCCTAACCTCAGCACGAGTACTCATCGCCAGACACTTGACACTCCTTTAATCCACTATTACTGCGTCTCAACGCTACATAAGTGCTAGACCTGCCAAATCGTCAACAAACAAAATCATAATTTTTATAAATTGTAAAACTGCGGATTTTATAGTCATTCCCATGGCTTGATGCGAAATGTGGATTGAACCTTGGTGGGAAAGAGATTGCGGGAATGGGGTACTTCTGGTAACTGCGTTGCGAAAAAATATCCTTCAGTGAATAATTTAGCCGCGAGAGGCGTTTGAGTCAAATTGTAACCTTTGTGCCGGAAAAGTTATAAAAATGTTAAAGGTTTTCATGCAGAAATCATGCAATCTGATCTGCACTTTTCTGTTCTCTAGTCCGCTCAGTAACTGTACTGTGTATATATACGGGCCTTACATATTTTGGTAAATACAAAACACAATGAATGTTGTGGATATGCAGTATTTTCTGTCCTAACGTTCCTACGGCACTTTTTTCTGTGTGAAGTAATCGCATGGGTGCAGCTGATATTACTCGTTCATTATACATTTGCAGACGGCAGAATTAGGGACTACTGTTGTTTGGAAAGTGAGTGCCCGAATACACATCCGAGAATGCACCAATTGCGCCGATGTGTAACCCGTCGAGATGGGTACACTTTGTGATGGGGGGATGCAGAGAAGGCTCTCAAGTGTTCCTTTCTCCCTTTTTTCATCTTCTTGCTTCTCATTCCATGTCACGTATGTTCTTTTCACTCCTTTTTCTTCCTCATTGGCCTTCTCTGTATGCTGAACGCCCACCCATGTGTTGGCGACCCGTGTCGGAGGGAATGTGTGTCCTGGCAGTTGAGGGACCCGTTTGTTTCCCAACTAGTCCTGGTGCTACGTTTTTTGGCTTGCACTAAGGGGTACGTTTACGTATTTTGGGGAACATTTCTTGTAGGTTTCAACACGCTCGCTTTGGCCTTGGCCTCTTCCAGCCTTACTAATATTAGCTTGGTATAACCTCGTTATATCACGCTTATTCCAGGCATAGTTATTCCCAGCATAAGTTCGGAATAAGGATGGATTAAATTTTTACCAATAATGGCCACTAATCCGTATCT
This sequence comes from Acheta domesticus, assembly GCA_031308135.1. Taxonomy (NCBI): domain Eukaryota; kingdom Metazoa; phylum Arthropoda; class Insecta; order Orthoptera; family Gryllidae; genus Acheta; species Acheta domesticus. The sequence goes on along the minus strand of JAHLJT010005284.1, from coordinate 11,960 downwards.
TAACTATTCCATGTTAAATACGGAATCAATGCTTGGCAACGTTGCCTCATGTACCATCTTTGGCGTATTTACTTTATTCTTTGGTGTCTTTGTAAGCTTAGCGGGAACTTGGCGTTGAGTTTGCAAAGAATTTTCGCACTTTCTCCCGAAGTGTGTTATGGCAGTTGTAGTTAGTGGATTCAGATTGATTCAATTGAATTACGATTGTAATAAATGTTGGTGCCCATTTTATAGAATTTAAATTAATGTCCAAAAGCACGTGTGTATGTTAGGAATGGATAAATGACTCCAAAAGAGCACAGTTTAAAAATGAAATCTGACGAATATGTTGAGAGAAAAATGTGGATTCGGTGAAATAAATAAATAGTTCAGTAATTTATGAATATAACACTTGCAGAAATGTATTTCTCACCTTTTTTTATTTTAATTTGAGCAACAATAATTGTGAACATTTTTAAAGAATTGCTGTAAATCCGAATAATTATATGAGAATCCCAAAAAACAAATACTAGAGAACTTAAAATCGATTCTTTTAAATCCTTTATTCTTCATCTCACAAAAAACTTTAATAACTCTCTTTACCTGTATCTAAAAATTTTGCTTTACGTCCAAATTATTTTCAATGTCCTTGAATAGATTAGTGTTTCCCTAAGAATGTTTTCCATCCTCCTTAATTTAAATAATTATTTTTCTCCTTTTCAATTCACTTCTTTTTAAATAGAATGCTATTTACTGAAATATCTTTTAAATTATTAAATTTAAATTATTAATTTTAATCTTTTAAATTATAGGTAATATTATTTACCTGCAAATTATATGCTGGCATCTTGCCATGTATAATTGAAAAACACGATTGAATAGTTAGAAAATAAATATAAAAAAATAATAAGTGCGTTCTAACTTGATTAGAGAATGTTGAACGACAATTATTAAAGAAGAAATATTCCAATCAACTTAACTTCTAATTAAAACTGGAGCTTCAATTCATTTAACTTGCTATTAGGACTACTTATTACTGATATAAGGATAGAATGTTGTTCAATTTTTGTACTGTGCAATTTTACAATGTTACTGTTTGTAAACTAATTTATATTGAATTTAATATCACTTGATATAAGCCCACCTATATGAAGTATAAAAAAAGTATAAAAAGTTAAATTGCTCAAAGCTAGCCCATATAAAGTTGAATTTTCCTACGCTCACAAAAAATTAATTTTTATTTTTGTTGACATACAACTATGTAAATGAATTAGCTAAGTTTCTCACCTGTATTACAAGATTTATCATCTCAAGAATATTTATTTGTTATTTATTCCTTTTCTGAACCTTTACCCTCTGAAACTTAATGAATAAAAAAATCACTAAAATTCTTTCACTTAAAAAAATGTAATAAAATAGTTTTGCCTTTTCATACAAAGGTATATCTTAAAGACAGGCATCAACACAAAACAGCATGCTAATATAGCCCAATGTTAAGATTATTTGTTCTATTTTAAGATAATAGTAGATGAATTCAAAGACTCATTTACATGAATATTTTTTATTGAGAGTTCATTTGTATTGGTCGAATTAATGAAAATTTTATGTCAGTTAGCCAATGTTTCTGAGTTTTTATTTCTCCATCTTCAGGGCTGAATACATTAACAACATGGTTAGAAGTACATGCAATTCGTGTTTATACATTGCGTAATGAGTAATCAGCCTTAAAGATGGAAAAATAACACTGAAATGTCAGCTAACTGACATTAAATTTTCATTTATTGGACCAATATCCATGAACTACTCGATGGATTCCACTACAGATGGACATGAATTACAGCAGATGAATACTTTTTATTAACAACCAACTTTGATACTGAGAAGTTCGCTACGATTACATACCCAATTTACATTAAAACATTTGGCCAATAATTTTTTTTTTATTTTTCAGGTATTATCCTAAAAGTTTTGTTCGTCACAATTTCATATCTATTACTTTGATTTCATTATGAGCCAATCTTTCAGTCCGGTACCTGGAGAAGACTCAGTATTTGTGACGATGTTTTTTTCAGTCTTCATCTGAATTTGGTATGCGACTTATGAATCAAATGTTGGTTTAAAAAAGATTATATACATGCAGTTGGATACAATTAATCCTGTATGAGGTTGAAGAGAAGGTTCTGTAGAATTATGTTTGGCATTACATTTTTTTATTTACATTAAAAACCAATCCACTCCTTTCTTGTATTTTTCCTAGAGGTAATTTCTGTTACTGAGCTTTCCTAGAGAATATTGATGTTGCAGAGCCAATAAAAATAGACAAGTTCTTATATTATATGTAGAAAAACTGGTAAATTCAAATTAAAAACATGTAAGAAACTAGCAGTATCGAAATTAATTGTAAAATGAGTTTTCTCAGAACACTCTATGAAAATAAATGTTCTGTCTTCTCAAACATAATGAAGCACTTATTACCATAAGATTTAAATATTCAGTTGATGCAACTCTGGAGCATATTTAAAATAAAAATAAATCTATTATTATCAGACACATAATACAAGTATAACTTCTGTTTGACAGTAGTTAAAAAAGTTCATAAAATGTTAATTCAATTAGGGTTCATAATTTTTTTTTTATATTATTCTCTTCAAGCGCTTTCCGAACTGACACTCCTCATCGAACATCTGCTACTATTGGTAGTATAAGTCACATCTTCGTCCACACAAAATTCTCACTGTTTTCAGCAACAGCTCTGCAGAATTTCTGAAGTCTGTTCGGCTTTGTGTTCGTGAATAACATCATCTTTTACTTTATTAAAATAAAACAATGACCTTAATTTATAATGAGATATTGTGCATATGCACGCTTAATGATGAAAAATTCTTATAGATGTGTCATTATGGACATTGGGATATGAAAGCTTATACATTTGTTTGAAATGGGTGACTCATGCCATGCAAGTCTTCAGTCACGTTGAATATTATATTTTATCCAGGAGCGAATAAAGTATTTCCGCAAAAATGTGCAAATTTTGCTCCTCCCTACTTGTGACTGATCAGCTTTGACGTAAACAAATTGGTTAACTCGAGTGTTCCTACGAAAACCCATTTTTATTTCGAAATTCATCTGAATACCCTTCAAAAATAACACTCGGTTAACACTTCTTCCGTCCGTTCGTTTCATTACCGTTGTTTTACACTTCTATTTCTGGTATGAAACGCTAACAAAAATCACCTCGAAGTTTTCAAATGCCAAAAGCGCAAGAAAACAAGAACAAATGAATCACCCACGATAGAAACTAGATAGCCAAATATCCACGAAAAACACAAGAAAGGGAAACACAGTCGAAGTAAAAATGACTGATACATTGAAGTTGCATTGAAGCGAAACGCACAAACAGCTGGTTCTTAGTTGCCTCCATGTTTTCGCATTTCGAGGTTATTCCACGCTTAAACTACGTCTGTCCGAGGTTTAGCGGTTGCCATGGAAACTACCTCACTTATTCCGTGTTCGAGTTATGCCACGTTTATTAGTAGGAGTTTTCGCTTTTCTACTGCTTAAGCACGGAATACAATTTACACCACTTTTATTAGTAAGGCTGTTCGAGACGGGCAGTCAGGAGGTAACCCACATCCGATCATACGGCTCGGACTAGAGCTTGCACTGAATTCAGGGTGAGCAGGGGGATCCACGGCGGTGCAGCGCTGTGACATTCCCCTACTATATCTCCGTGTCAGCCCTGGCACCCCAGTGGGGTGTCCCCTTGTTGAAGTCCATGGTGGGTGGGGAGCACGGAGACGAATCCGCATCCATTCTTTGGAGCACAAGACAAACCCCTTGCCTCTTCCGCAAGGAAGAGGCGATGTGACAGGACAGTAGATTTAGACAGTTTCTTCCTTCGGGAGGAGGCTAGACCAAGAAAGCCCCGGTTTCTTTTGATGTCATGTGACGTAGAGGAAAGCTTCAAAAGTGTTAGTGCTGTCCGCCTCGCGCGAGCGATTGAATACAGGTTTGGAAAGCTCAAGCGGTCGTGCGACAGAGGAATGGTACCATTCTCTTTGAAGCGCGCACCGACGAGCAGATAGACAAGATCCTAAAAACCAAGCAGATTGCCGGCCTCCAAGTGGAAATAAACACTCACCCTACCCATAACCAATGTAAGGAAGTGGTCAATCATGAAGATTTTGCGTCTGAAACTGAGGACGAACTTCTCTCCTTTTTTAAGACCCTCGCTGTATATGATCAGGAGGAAGGAGAATGGGAAAGAAATTCCCACTCCCATCTTAATCCTGACTTTAAACTATCTCTCCCAGAGAAAATTAGTTGTGGGTATTATAACCTTCACGTGCGGCAGTATGTGCCGATCCCTCTGCGCTGCTTCAAGTGTCGTTCTTGAGGTTCAGTCATACCCAACAAAAGTGCATGGCCGTAAGACCTGCTTGCGCAAAGTGCGGTAAATTCGCGCATGATCCGAACCCCTGTGCATCACCACCCGCTGTGTAAATTGTGAAGGAGACCATGCGGCCAAATCAAACTAGTGCCCCACAGATCTGAGAGAGACGGAGATTCAAAAGATTAGAGTAACAGAGAAAGTATCTTTTCCGGAAGCGAAACCCTGATACCTGGTGAAGAACCCTGTAGAACTCGGGGGTTCGTTGTCTAGCACTCTGGCGAACACTGTGAAAGCGACGACGAGTATTCAAACGTCACCTGCTACTCCCCCAGTAGCTCACTTGTGTTACCAGGTATCCCCAGTGGGCTTCCCTGAGGAGACATCGCCTCTGCAAGGTGGGAATATAATAATTCCCTCAAGATATAAGACACCGCTGAACACAGACGAAGTCAGACCAAGAATCCACTTCTCACGCGCGAGAAAGTGTATGTCACGCGGCCTTCTGGCCTGGACAAGCAAAAGACTGATAGATCCTCCGAACTCCACTGTCCGAGCTGTGGTCAGGATGTCTGTCTCGGAGGAAACTTCAGCTGGGGTGGACACTCGCCCCTTCGGGCAGCACAGGCGGAAAAAAGAAAAAGAAGAAATCCTCTTAAACTCGTTAAATAACGGCTCTCCTATATTTCGAATCGCAAGGGATTTCTCTCCGACGGGACGAATGAAATCTCTTCTCCCGTTATACACCCTCAATTTTTTTGTTTACAGGAAATGCATCTTCTCCACCACGGCTCATACACTTTCGCGGTTTCACTTCTTATAGGGTTGATGTCGATGACGATGAACGGCCTCCGTGCTCCACGGCGGAGTTACAACTTTGGTCCAGGATTCCCTGCATTCTGCAAAATCCCCGTTCAAACCGACCTTCAAACAGTCTGTGTGCAGGTGGATCTCCCGTCCTTCTCACTGTTTGTAACATCTATATTCCCCCAAGACAAACTGTGTCGGTTGATGACCTCTTTGGTCTAATAAACCAATTGGCCACACCATTCCTTGGGTAAACGTAAACGCCCACAGCCCTCTTTGTGGTTCTTCTCGTACTTGTCAAAGTGATGCTGTTTTGGAATGTCATCGAGACCATGAATTTGGTGATTCTCAACACTGAGGAACCAACACATTTTGCCGTAGCTACGAATTCGAGCACGGCTATTTGATATAGCCCTCTGCAGCTCTTTCACTTGCTAGTTCCATGCGGTGGACCATATTAGAAGATCTTTATGGAAGCGACCATTAGCCCACTATTGTCCACATTGATCACCTTCGCCGTGGTCTTGCACGGTTCCCTCAATGGATCGTGCGACGGGCTGGACAGGTTGACATTCCAAAATAATGTTAACCTGTCAGATGGTCCCTTCGGAAATGTGGATGAAATGACTGAATATTTTAATAGCGCTGTTCTCGCTGCTGCTTCTATCGCAATTCCGAAGTCCACTGGTAAACCGCGACACCCTTTCGTCCTGTGGTGGAATGTGAACTGCTCTAGAGCTGTCAGTGCTCGGGAAAAGGCACTGGCACATCTCAGACATTATCCGACTGTGCATAACCTTATCGACTATAAAAGATGCAGAGCGAAGGTTAGGAGAACTATTTTTGGAAAGCAAAAATGCATAGTGGAGAGCGTCCGTCTCGTCTCTCAATTTTCACACGTCACCACGCCTGGTATGGAGAAGAATTCGTCAGATAGAAGGACACTCCACCAAATACGGTGGCCAGATGTCATTTAAAATTGAAGAAATGATCACATCTCCAGATATGATTGTAGAGGAACTCGCCGCGCAATTGAACATCTGTCAAGTTCGGCGAACTACGCTCCTGACTTTTCTTTTGATCAAGGAGAGGATGGAGAGCCGTCCATTGGATTTCTCCTGCGTTGCATCTGTGGATTACAACACACCTTTCTCTATGTCGCGTGTTTCTGCTCTGCACGCGTTGGCAGAAAGAAACTACCCCAGGTCCCTGATGAATACAGAACTTTATGCTACATCAATCTTCCTGATGTGGGGATGCAATTTCTCCTCCGCCTTCATAATCGCGTCTGGGAAGAGCACACCATCCCCGCTCTATGGCGATAAGCCATAGTTATCCCAACTCTGAAGGACGGAAAGGACGGTTGTTGTCATCGAGCTACCGACCTCTGTCTTGCTGGAGACGCCGTCGTTTGTGGGAATTTTCGGCGTCTTGTATTTAATTCACAGCTGGCCTCTTTGGTGCTGCCCTCTAGGGAAGGAGAAACGAAACACGTCCCCTCCATTGATAAGCATCTGTTTTGTGCCCTGAAGTGATACGAATGTCTTTTGCTGCAGGATCCTCTGGCCTTCTGCTGCGAAGATTCTTCTATTAAACAGGAGGATGCTTCATGTTCCTCAGGTGAGTGGGAAAGTTTTCATTTAGTTTGCAATGCCTGAGGACATAGGCGTGCCCTTCTCAAAACAAGAGCTAAGCATTACATTTCTGGGCCTTTTAATTCAATTTTCAGTCGAATATGTGAAATTCATTTTTGGCGATCAAAAGAGGGAGCGCGCCTCCAACGTGACGTGTTTCTTCAGGGGATTCCGTACATTTTTTTGTCATTTTGTGTTCTTTTCGGCCGATTCAATATTTTTTGGCGCATATTTAGAAATGTGTGGGAAATAGTGCGAGTCGGCCTACTTCAACTGTAGGTTCGACTGATTCTTCTCGTTTAGCTCCGGAGACGTCCGCTACGATGCGCGTTCTCTTTGTAAAAATTCCGTTTTATTCCTGGTTTTTGGAAAGTTCAAGATTTCTTCGAGTATTTAGTGCTGCATTTTTACTTTCCCGTATATTATACGTACGTTCGAATTACGGCATTTTTAAAAATGTGGAGGGAAAAATGTTGAGTAAATTTTGTTCTTGGATAGTGTGAAGGATATTTAAGAGTGGCATAGGTCCGATTTTCACGGAAACTCTGAATTTTCGAAAATTGTGAAAGTTTGAATTTTTTCGGCGTCTTTCTCCAACTACAAAATTGAAGATAGATTTTTTCCTTCAAATAAAATTTGTTCTGCATATTGAGTTCTTTCATAAAGGTCATGTAAATGTTTTTCAAAATTTTAGTAGTTTTCGTGCAATATTGCGTGCAATATGTGCAATTTTAAAAAATTACAAAAACAAGATTTTCTCAAAAACGGCTCCAAATTTTTTCTTTAAACTTTTGGTAGGGATAGTGGTAAATGTACTCTCAGATGACATAAAAGCCATATTGCTCTATTCTTTTTTTTCAAAAATTACAAAAATGTAAATTTTTTACTTGTCTCTCACGTCGTTAATATTTACATTAGCGGCGATTTTTTCACATTATTATATTTACGAGTGCTTTAAATAATGTCAAGTAAAGTTTCTCGAAAACACAACCGTTTTCTGTGAAAAGTAGCTCAAAATTCCGCATTTTCAGAAACGCTCAAACGCCATTTTCTCATATATGGCTGCAATTTTTTCTTGAAACTTTTGTAACGGATAGTGCTAATTACACTCTTTAGTATGCGTAAAGTTTATTTTGATTTTTTTTTTTTCAAAAATTACATAAATGTAATTTTTTTGAAAGATCTCTCACATCTTTAATATGCACATTACCAGCAATTTGTAAACATTATTATATTTGTGAGTGTAAGTGCTTCAAATAACTTCAAATAAAGTATTTTGAAAACTCAAAAATTTTCTGTGAAAATGAGCTTCAAATTTCGCATTTTTAGTAGCGCTAAAACGCCATTTTCTTTAAACGGCACATAATTTTTAAAAGAAAATTGCCATTTAGGACTAGGTTTTTGTGTTCTTTAATATTCTAAAATTAATATTTCCGTTCTACCAATAGGAAACCGAAAAATTAAGAAAATGACAAAAAAATGTACTTTTGGCGGCGATAGATGGCAGCTGGTTTCTCAGTATTTATCAAAAGTATATCTTCATATAAGGTCATGCTTAATTGTTTGAAAACACGGGTAGGTTTTCTATACTTTCGTGACAAACATAAAAGCCCGCTGCAAAGTTACTGCGCTTCAGACAGCGGATGCGTCGTAAATGTAAATCTTTTAGTGGTTAGGCGGAAGAGCAGGCCATAAGGCCTCGCCAGAAATAGACATTTTATTATTACTATTATTCTCATTATATTATTATTATTCCTCTACATCACGACTAAAGATGTTATGAGTCGGCTGAATATAAAATCTACTCCAGGTTGCAACCAGCTACCTAAGGAGCAGATCTAGGGACTGTCGGTGCCTCTACAATACTTTGCGCAAAATGTGGGCTGTTCCAAATAAAGCAATTTCTTGCACTTCCCAGTCTTTTGAATTACCTGGGAGTTTAGACAAGTTCTTACTCAAATTTTGCGGAACAAATCCCAGAGCTCCGATAACTATCGGGACGACCTGTGCTTTTACGCCCCACATTCGGCTGATCTCGATTTCCAAACTCTTGTATTTAAGACGTTTCTCTGCCTCCTTGGTAACGACGTTTTGATCGCAAGGTACAGCAACATCGACAAGTAAACACGATTTTTTCTCCAAATCCCGGATAACTATATCCGGTTTGTTTGCCGCTATCGTGCGATCAGTTTGAATTTGTTGGTCGTACAATATCGTACACAATCCAACAGACGTCACCGGTTTCGGTGAGTGTTCGTACCACTTGGGGCATGTGTTTGGAACTTCGAGGGCGGTACAGATCTGCCAGTGGAGGTAGCTACACACCCTGTCGTGTCTTTTCAAGTATTCGGTCTTTGCTAGGATTGGACAAGCTGAGACAATATGATCAATGGTTTCTACTTGTTCCTGGCAAATGCGGCATTTATCATCTTGGGAAATTTTGAGAACCGCTTTAGAGCCATTCCACGTCAAATCGCACAAGAGTTGACACGACAGTTTTTAAAATGTACGATATTTTTTTCTTAAGTCTGGACATCAAAAAAGAGACACGTATTTTTTTTATTTCCGTGAAAATTGATTATTTGTGTAGTTATGGCTATATTAAATTTTGAATTTACAGGTACTCACAAAATAAGGTCAAAACTCTCTCTATATGTACTAAATTTAAAAATTTCTGGTTTGGGTCATTTAGTACTTTGAAATGTGTATTTTATTCTCTGTAAATAACTTTTCAAAAAAAAATGTTTTCATTTTCAAAAATGTATTTTTTTTCAAAGAAAGTAAAATTTCTATATAAACCCGATGAGATAAAAATTTGAAAAAAATATAGGCGGGTTCCTTGTTCAACTTTCTATAAAACACAACAAGAAAAAAAGTGGGCACTCCACGCATACAGTTCTAAGAAAATCAATTCTAAGTATGAGGGCGCGCTCTGCTACACATGCGCTAACAAATTGTGTTCGGCCAGTCTTGATGCAAGTGCTGAAGAACGAAAAAAGAATGACCGTCTGCCTGATAAGGGTTTCAAGAGTTATTACTATTTCAGATTTTCACTCTGCCCCCAGAATGTATGACATTGTGTCGTACATATTTTTGTGGTAACATCGTGGGTGACTGTGGGTCACACTATGTTCTATCGGGGGTGAAAGCGAAACGAATGGAAATACGAGCCATTCCACATCAAATCTCACTCGATTTGACACGACTATTTAAACTAAAATAGTGTGCTTCTAACGCACCATACTTTCTCGCTCTGCTTCTATACGGTCCTTATTGCTATTCCACTACTCCATAAACAAGCAAAAGTGTACTATACCAGCAAACCATTTCGGTACCCAGACCCGACAAACGAAACTCAAATTCAAACGAACCGGCACTTATACCACTACGTAACACCAACACCACCTCTGTCGAACAGAGCCATAAAAGAATAGAACCGACCGATATATGCTCATAATTTTACTTAAATCGGTCAGATTATATATATATATATATATATATATATATATATATATAGTATAGTATTGTCTAGTATATATATATATATAATAGACAACTGGTCATTTGACATGTCATACGCTTCCGAATCGAATAACAGAGTTGAAAAATTTTTGTTTACAAAACGCAGTTAAGGAAAATACAGACAAGTCCTGTCTATTTATCTATATTGAATCTATTCGTGAGTAGAAGTACTTCAAATGATTTTCAATAAAGTATCTACTCTCTTCAATGTTTTTTTTCCTGATCAACATCACATTCATCAAATTAAAAATTTCTCTCAGGGGATCGAACCCGGTACCTTCCTTATCGTAGATCACAACCCGAAGGAGCATTAACCAACCCGCTACGAAACCGAATTGCGGGACACTTGCTTAAATTTCAGTCAAAACGTACTTGTATCAGTTCTATCATTACGAAGCCGGTAATTGTCAACATGCGAAAAACATGTCTTTCAAAAAACATGACCAAGAAAGGCAGCGGTGAACTGCTTACTCCACATAATTTATCGGATGATCGGCATTTGGAAAATAACTACTGCGAGAAAGTATGTGCCATTCTATAGCACCACTAGTTATTTATATATTTACCTTCCCTTATTACACACGTGCAGAAAATTTAAAGAAAAAATTTGGAGCGGTTTTTGAGAAATTTTTTTTGTAAATTTGAATCGCAATTTACGCAAAAACTATTCGTTTTTCCAAAAAATGGTACATGACCTTATTTGAAGTGCTAATTTTGTACAACCGACTTTGTCTGAGGCGAAAATCTCTATCTTAATTTTGCAGTTTTTAAACAGTTTTTTGCAATTTTCGAAAAATGGGCCTATCAACGAAAATGATGCCTACGTCATTCCTTCAACGTTCTTCGCACTATTCAACAACAAAATATAATCAAAAATTTGGAGCCATTTTTTTTAATTCAGAAAATCTCAAAATGGGCTTCATGTAAAGTATCCTCAAATACTAAGATATCGGTTTCAAATTCAAGAGGCCTTGAGACGAGTAAAACCAATCGGGGAATATCAATTTTGAAGAAAATCGACCGAACGGTTTAGGCGCTAGCGTTGACCACAGACGGACAGACGGACGGAATGCCGTCAATCGATTTTGAAGTATGAAGAAGCAACAAATCATGGATTTTGACTACACCACGAGATAGAGGATTTTTTTTCTAAATTTAGCAACAGGTTTTATCCACTTTTTTGTCACCAGACCCCTGCTATAAGAGATTTTCTGGCGAAAATTCCCCGTTTTCCGCCGCACGATTACATAACTTTCTCTTCTTACGAAGTATTCGTAAGGCGAGAAAGTAAAAATAAATGAATAAAATTATGGCATTCATTCTGGACATCAAAAAAAAATGGTGCAGATGTTTCTTTATTACCTGTAAATTGTTATGTGTGTAGTTTTGCTATAGTAAATTTTGAAAATTACGACGCGTCTTTACAAAATATTATTACTTGACGCTCGAAGTACTTGAATAAAAATATGGTGGTTTCGTTTAATTTTTTGAAGTGTATTTATTCATCTGTAAATTGCGTTCTCAAAAATAAATATTTCCATTAGAAAATTGTAATAATTTTTAAAAAAACGAAAATTTATGTAGAACCCATCTCAGCTTACAATTTGAAAAAATAGGCATATTTCTTG
>JAHLJT010005282.1:0-13081 GCA_031308135.1 Acheta domesticus | reverse complement strand
TGGCTGCGCCCGCTGAGCGGGCGGCGTCGAGGTCGCGCCGTCGGCGCCCGCAGTGGCGGGTGGCTGCGTCGGTGGTGGCGGCGTCACGGCGGCCGGTGGAGCGGCGGCCCGCGCGGTGCCCGACGTGGAAGGGCCCGCGTCCGCTGTCATCCTCCTGCGAACAGAAGGAGAGCGATCATGCTCACTCAGCATTTCAGTGTACGGGGAGCCGGTGCGTTTCACCGTCCCCCGCTGGAGCCGCAACACGGTTCTGCCGCGCTCCTCGCTACCGCCCCCCGTAGGGGTCCGGAAGGAGAGAGCGGAGACACCGGTGCCGACGACATCTCTGCTCTTTTTTAAGAGCCCTAAAAAGGGCTGATTTGCTCTTTTTTAAGCCCTAAAAAGGGCTGGCTTGGGCCCTGAAGAGGGCAAGCTTGGCTTTGCTCTTTTCTAGCCCTTAGAAGGGCTGTTGTTCCCACGGCGACCGGAGCTCTTCGGAGGTGCGTCCGTCCTCCGCGGCGGCCAGGTAGCGAGTCCCCCTAATCTGCCGCCCGCTGAGCAATACTTGTGCAGTTTCGTGAATCGCGCGTAAGGTGCAATGCACGTTCACTCCACCGCGGTGCAGCCATCCCTACCCTTACGGGCATCTATGGCCAATCCTGCAAAATGAAAAAGAAAAAACAGGTCAGAAGACATTAGCCAACTGGCGCGCGCATTGCGTGTGCAATAGTTAGAAAACAATGTTTATGTTACAAGTCTCATTTCGCTGTTTCAGATTTCTCTTACTCCAGGAATTGTTTCGGTCGCTTATACTTCGCCCGTGGAGCGGGTTCGTATGAAGCGACCTCGGAAATGAGAGTATTTTCCGAGTCAGCGGCTTTTCTGAAAAATTGAGAGGTTAGTTTTTTGAAATGTTCTACTAGCAGTGGCAATGATAGGTCGCGGTGCATATCTTTAATTAATGCATACCTAGGGGCGCAGAGGGCGGCCCTAAGACATTCATTTTGAACTACTTGCAGTTTATTTAAGTGACTTTCTGCAGCGATTGCCCAACTAGGGCATGCGTAGTCCATTTGTGGCCTGATAATTGCTTTATAAAGCGTGAGGCAGTTCGCCGTTGACAGTTTGCTCCGCTTGTGAAATAAGCATCGCAAGCGGCCTTTGGTCTGCCGCGCTTTCTTCCGCACGTTATCTATGTGCAGGTTAAAAGTGAGTGCGCTATCTAATGTCACTCCTAAATATTTAACATTTTTGGCCCAGTTTATTACATCGCCACAAAGCGCGAGCGGCCTCGGCTGCGTGAATCTTTGCCTTCGTGTGAAGAGTACCGCCGCACTCTTGCCCACGTTGACTTTTACCCGCCACAGCTTCAGCCACTCCTGGATCTGAAGTAAATGCTGATCCAAATACTTCTGGAGAAGCTCGATCTTTTTAGACGTGGCTATTACAGCCGTATCGTCTGCGTACAAGGCGAGTTCCGTTTGAGGGTGCGAAGGTATGTCGCGCACATACAGGCTGAAGAGCGTAGGAGCAAGCACGCTCCCTTGCGGTACTCCGGCCCGAATGGCGCGGCGGGTAGATTTCGCATTCAGAAGCGTTACTTGAAACGTTCTGTTTGCGAGGAAAGAGTGAACAAGGTGCACTAGGTAAGTTGGAAGGTTTATAGATTGGAGTTTGTAAAGGAGGCCGACGTGCCAGACCTTGTCAAATGCGCTGGCGACGTCGAGGAATACTCCACCTGTAAATCGGCTCTCGTTGAAGTTGCGCCTTATGCGATCTGTAATTCGCACAAGCTGATGAGTTGTGCTGTGGCCCGCGCGAAAGCCAAACTGCTCCTTATTCATTAGTGAATTTTCTGAAACAAATTTGAGAATTCTTTTTAGGATGAGTTTTTCACACAATTTACCGAGTGTATTTAATAAACTAATTGGTCTATACGACTCGGGCAGTTTTGGATTTTTTCCCTGCTTGTGGAAAGTTAGAACATGCGCATGTTTCCACTGACTCGGAAAGTGCTGAAACATAAAGATTGAATTAAACAGTGCGACTAAAAACACTATGGCTTGTTGCGGCAGCTTCTTCAGGACGTCGTTCGTGATGCCGTCCGGGCCGGGAGCTTTTCTAGCTTTCAACTCTGCAATAGCCGCTTTAACTTCTGTTTCATCTGTGAAACTCGGCTCGTCGGCGGGCGCGTGCAGTGCCGCCATCACCGTTTGTTGCACTTCTACAACGTGCGGTATAGGCGGCGCCTCCTCGACCGGCTGAAACTGAGATTCTAAAACATTAGCGAGGAGCTCCGCTTTCGCCTCGTTCGACTCAGCGAATTCTCCAGGGCTGATTTGCAGCGGCGGCACTGTAATAGGCTTCCTGGAAAGCATGCGCGTGATTTTCCATAGTGAATTATCTTCCGGTTTGAGACCTGAAAGAAATTTTTCCCACTTCTGATTGCGATACTCTGCCAGTTCGATTTCAACTTTCCGCTTCAATCGATTTAGCTCTCGCTTATCAGCGGGGTGTCGCGTGCTCTGCCACACTCTGCGCGCTCTGTTTTTCCTGCAAATTAAATTTTCGAGATAGGGGTTAGTGGCTGCTCCCTCTTAGAGGAACGTTGCTTCTCTGCTGCTGCGTTGAGGCTGTCAGTCACGGCTTCGGCGAATTTTGCTGCTCCAGTTTCAATCTGCTGCGGATCTGAAAGAGCGGACGCGTCTGGGATGCGCTGCTGCAGCTCCGTCTGAAAAAGATTCCAGTTTGTGCGCCTCTTCTGCGTCGTAGGTGCAGTAGTCAGTGTCGCGCCGCCGCGTCTCATCTCTGCGATTACTGGGAAGTGATCAGAGGATAATTCATAGGTAGTGGTTAAAATAGGTGAAAAATGAATCTTTTGGCAAAGCGCGATATCTAAAACATCAGGCTTGCCATTCGTCCATGAGGATAGAAGGTGGGTGTGGTGGGAGCGAAAATCTCGCAGCCGTTTGCATCAGCAACTGCTTTCAGCTTACGGCCGCGCGGGCAAGTGATGCGGGAACTCCAGGCAGTGTGCTTTGCGTTGTAATCGCCTGCCACGAATTGGAGTGGTGTTTGCCGCAACTAGTTTTGCAATATCTGCAGCTAGTTGGGCGCACGCTTCCGCGGAGCGGTCGGGACGAGCGTAAAGAGAGACGAGCCGCAGCGGCCCGCGTTCCGTCTGTACGACGACAGCAGTGGCCTCGGCGTGCTGCAGCTGCGGGAGAGCTGTAACATAATGAATTATGCTGCGTCTGATTAATATTGCAGTTCCGCCTCCTATATGAGAGGCCGTCGTATTTGCTGCTTGTGCCGCTCTGTCGTTCCGGTAGCAGATATATCCTGGAATGGAAAGAGAAAGATGCGGGCTTAGCCATGTTTCACCCAGCATCATGACAGAAATGTTATGCCGAGCGAGAAAGCTGTGAAGTTCTGACTGCTTCGCTCGCGAGCAGATGCCGTTGCAGTTCCAAAATGCGACGGTGCAGCTATTCCTGTAAAAAGAAGGAAAAGCAGCCATTATTTAGGGAGCGGGGGAGGTTTGGGACATGGATGAGGAAGAGCGTGCCTCATCCGTCGCGCCGGCCGCTGCGGCCGCCGTCACCTCGTGCGAGTGCACAAGGAGTTGTGTCACTACAACTTTTAGAATGATCGCCGGCCACTCAGCCGGATCGCGGCCGGACACGGCGCGCATAAGCGCCTGCGTCACGCGCACCAAGTCGAGCCCGTTGCGGGCGAGCTCGTCGATGGTGCGGCTAAGCACGCGCTCCTGCTCGCTCAGGGAGGTGGGAACGGGTGTGGCCTCTGCCGTCCGCCTTCGCTGCTCCACCTGGGCGGCGCGCTCCTCGCGGGCCGCGTCGCGGCCGTCGGCGGGCGCTCCCGCTGCTGGCGGGGGCGTGCGGCCGCGGCGTGCGCGTAGGAATGCTCCTGGCGCCGCTGCGGCCGTTGTTCGCGTTGGCGGTCGCGTCTCTGCGACCGGCTGAGACCGCGGTGGCTGCGGTGGTGGCTGCGGGGGCGGAGGACGCGCTGCGGCGGCGCGAAGGCGTGCGCTCCCGTGAGGGAGATCGCGACGCCTCCGACCGCGCGTCGGCCGCTCGCCGCTCCTGTGATGCCGGCGCGTCGCCGGCGGGTCGCGCTGCTGCCGCTCGTGGCGCTGCTGTTGGGCCGCGTTTCCCCTGAAACAACGGCGCTTATACTCGGGGCAGCCCTTGTATTTCGCGCCGTGATGGTCGCCCTGGCAGTTAGAGCAGTTACGCTCTTCCGCTGGGGGGTTTTGCCCCAGCGGGCACTGCTCAGCTCCGTGGGCGTTGCCACAGAACTTGCAGCGCGTGCGGCGCTTGCAATTTCGTGCCACGTGCCCAAAATCTAGGCAGTTGTGACACTGCGTGGGCCCGCGCGGTGGCCGATACACTCCACGCGGACGCGGAGCCCACGGATGGAGGTTACCTCCCGCAGCGCCCGGTGGCGCTGCGTGTCCTGCAGCGTTGCAATGATCATGGGGCAGTGGTCTGCCCCGTCGTCCGGGCCGCTGGCTGCATATGCGCTCCAGCTTCCGCACCTGAAACCCGAGATGTTCCAAGTTGGAATGGAGCGCGTCGAAAGAGAGTTCCAGCGGTATGCCCGCAAAACATACCGCAGGAACTTCTCGTTCCCTGTGGAGTACGTGTGGTACTCCACAGAGCGTTCGTCGAGGGCGGCCAGGACATCCCGGAACCCCCGGTGACCTTCGCACCGAATCCGTACGGCGTCGCCGGCCACCTCCGCGGTGACCTCGCGCTCGCCGCAGGTCGTCTGCAAGGCCTCCAGGAGGCCAAAAATGTCCGCCACCCCGTAGACGAAGATGGGGGGTGGGCGGCGTCGGCGGGAGACGACCGTGAAGCCGTCGTTGTCTTCTTCTTCTTCGCCCTCGCCGGTTGGCGCGGGCGGATCGTCAGCGGTGGAGGTGGCGCCCGCTGAGGCGGGCGTCGGGACGCGCTCGGCGTCGGCGTCGGCGTTGGCGCCCGCTGCGGCGGGCGATGGCGGCGGCGGCGTCGTGGCGCCCGATGTTGCGGCGCCCTGGGTGGCGGCCGACGTAGAGGGCCCTGCGCCCGCTGCTGCGCTCTGCTTCTTCCTGCGAACAGGAGTAGCAGCTTTCTTGGCGCATATGCGCTCCACCGAGAGAGAGCCGGGGCGCTTGGTAGTGCCCCGTGGCGTCCTGACGTCGGACCTGCCGCGCTCCTCAAACCTATCCCCCGAAGGGGTCAGGAAGGGAGATGGCGGTGCCGACATCCCGCTCTCTTAGAAGCCCTAAAAAGGGCTGTTAAATTAATTTAAATGCCCTAAAAGGGCAAGCTAGGGCTTTTGCTCTTTTAGCCCTAAGAAGGGCTGTTGTCGGCTACTGTTTTGCTCTTATAGCCCTAAAAAGGGCTGTTGTCCCACGGTGGGCGGCGATCCAGCGGTGGCGGAGCGCTCTTCAGCTGCGCCCGCGTCCCTCGGCGTCCTCCGTCGGTCTCTCCTCGAATGTCTGTCTGTCTCATCAATCCATGTCGAATGTCGACTGCCGATCAGGTGTCGGCTGGCTCCTTATAAGGGCCGGTGTCCGGCGGCGAGACTCGCTTCCCGGCTCGAGTTCGCCGAACCGTGGCTGCAGCCAGTTGCTGCCGCCGCCGGCTCCCGCCAGGGCGCGCTGCCTTGGCGCTAGCGCGCCACATCCAAAGTTATGTCGCGCCTGGTCGCGGCGCACATAACAAATTCTAACATAAATAAATATCTAAATCAATTTTGCCAAATAGAAGAAGGTAACAAACGAAAACTCTAGGCATTTTGGGGACAGGGCCTTGCCCCAATTGCTCCCCCCTTGGACTCCCCTGACAAGTATTATTTATATTATCGCGGCAAAAAGTATTATTCTTTCATGAAGAACATGAGGGTTCAGGGCATAAATTTATAGCTAATTTACCTTTGAAAATATATTTTATTATATAGGAGCGAATATTTTGTCAACAAAACTCGAAAAAAACTCTCTTTTCTGTATTCAAAATTCGACTAGAATATGGTTTAGGATAGAGACCACAGAATTATGAAAACGTGCACAAAATTCACTTCTCCCCATAGCTCGTCATACGCAGTTTTTAACTGTTTTTGACGTAAATAAATAAAAAAAATAAAAAAAGTAGCCATACACCAAATGTCTCGTTCAGACATTCGTCAGTAATCGACCTAGCTATTTACATACGTCGAAAATCCGATCTAAGTAGGAAGTCCAACCTGCAGCCCCCAGGTCTAATTGGCATTAAGTGTGAACTCGCAACTATGTTCTCCATCTTTGGTATATTAAATTGAAATTCCACAATAACGCTCATAGTAAAATGTTTTAGTCCAAGTTCCTTTCTTCATAATCTTCGTAACGTAACTCCAACTGGATAATTATATCAAACGTACAAAGGGTCAAGGCCTTATTTGATGGTCTCTCAGACACTCCATTTATCTCAGATACTCATGAAATTCTTCAGTCGATATTTGATAAAATTTTCTCAGAACATCAGCTGACTCAATTTATCTATCTCCACGGCTGTTTGTGTCAACATAATTGTTTGTACTCTTTATCAGTAATTTGTGCCTTAAATGTCTTAAAATGAAGGTAGAAGTAATACGAAATTAGATGACAAATACAAGGAAGGCAAGGAAAGATTCATTAAGTATAAGTGTTTAACAACATTCACTGCTACGTGAAGATAAGGCATTTCTATTTACAATGCTCGTAAATAAGTAGAAAGATATCCTTGTAAAAAGGTACGCTTTCTGAAAAGTATTCGGTTCTTTGAGGATACCAATGAATCTAAAATCATGCTGTCTGCAATACTTTACCCTCAGTGACTCAAGGTGCATGACGAAGTCGATTGAGGTGGTTCTAAACATGTTCAATTGGGTTCAGATCCGGAGAATTTGAAGACCAGGGAAGTGCTGGGAAGTTTTTGCCATGCTCTTTCAACCACGTATCATAAATAAGCCAATTGGATAGAGCAATACGTTGTTTACAGAACAAATCATCGCTAAGCAAGACAGACGTAATCTTTAAGACGGATTCCTGGCCAAATCGTTGAAGAGTGTCATCCTCTAGAATGATCTTAGAAATTTCCACAAAAAAATTCTTGTGCATTCCTAGGAATAGAGTTAGAAATAGAAGAGTGTTGTCTGACGGTGGAAGCTGTGATCAATCCGCATCAGCTCAATTTCAATTCTTTCGAGTAACTTCAAGTATTTTTTGTAGATGCACTGTCATAAATATAAATACTGAGTCAGGCCGATATCTTTGGAACTCCACTCTTACAGTGGTTGCGGGTTCTCTGATCCATTTGTAATCACTAATCAGCACGAATGGGGTTATCCCCTGGTTGGTGAACTAGTCCACTCGATCATACACACAGTATTGTAGTCGCAGTTGGCTTTCACACAATATTGTAGTCGAGGTTCACCGCGGGAATCTATACTTCGTGAAGCTCAGCAGATTCCACGATGTATATTTTCCTGATAAGACAACTGTTTCGAACGAACGAGAACGGATACGAACAAATCGTTCGTATCCACAGATGTCTATTCTCAATCGACAACAACTCCAGTGTCCCTCACAGTAAGTTCCTAGTGTTCGAGAAACGACGGTAGAGGATATTCTACACTAATTATAGATCGGGGTATAACAGGGGGAGGAAATTCCGCAACCCGTCATGTAGGTCGGCGCCAGATTTCATTTTTCTATAGAATACCGCTACGGAATTAATGACTATTGCAATTTGCGCGTCCAGAAATATGAAAGAATCAATCAATCGACTTATATTCGCAATTCGTCATTTCACGATGAACATTCACCAATCAGGTACATGAACATTCTACGAACTTTCAGAAATATTGCCTCATTTGATCTGAAAGCATATTACTATCATCTTTTACAACTCGACCACTCCCATGGCATCATTGAGTGAAATGCGTACCCCACAATTTATTCATTCCATCATACAGAATTATTCCGAATAAATGTTACAATATTCTAGGGCATACTAGGGGAATAGAAAATAGCTTCTTTACCAATAACATGGGTGGAAAGTTTCATGTAATGAAATTTCCCATGGAACATTTATTTCTGACTGATAGACAGCTCATCATGAAATGGTGCTTAGCAAGTAAAACTCTGACGCAGTCAAAGAGACTTCGCCTACCCTGATGAGTGACAAAATCCTTTCTCAGTTGAAAATAGTAAGGACAGGTGCGCCGTTTAGTCATCTATTTTTGGTGAGGCGATATCAGCACCTTTGCCTTTCACCATAAAAGATATGATAAGTGAATATTGATGAGGGATGAATGGTTGTGAATGAGATAGTGGTTCAGAAGGGATTTGTGGTAGCGTGGAAAGCCTGCACGCCACAACCACAAGGTGAAAGCACCCAAGCCTTACGCGGGATTCAAAATCGCATCCTTCGGCTCCAAGCTACTGTACCAGATCGACTCACATCTAGGTCTATGTACAAAGCGCCATGACACTGCATGTGGCTTAATTCTGTCTGCGTAATACAGTGTAACTGCATTCTTTTCGTATTGCCAACTACTTACCATTATATTGGCATCACAGTGCACTGTTGTTAGTGAACTCGACCATCGTTCGTATCCATAGATGTCTATTCTCAATCGAAAAAGAAGTTCCTAGATACAATATTGTATATAATATTGTTGAGGTATGATTTTAGTCGGCAGTGGCCGATGTAAAACAATCACAAATCGATATTTTAAGAAGGTGATGTCAAAAAACAACAAAAATTCGAGATCATGTTCAGAGTGCTTAACCGGGGTTCTGAATTCCAGTAAATGTTCTGTTGATATCATAACGTGGTAATATCTTCAAATCTCAATTGGCGAGTCACGATGAATAGCCGAGTGGCCTGAGAAACCACTAGATAGTTTCACTAATGCCACATTGTCGTTTTAAATACTACTTTTAACTACGCATCTAATCAGTAAATAAACACTTATTACTGCCAACTTAAATCTCGTTGCGAATATTTCTGCCGAAGGGCTTCTACGCCGTTTACATTCGTTTTTATAATTTCCCTGAATTTAAAATTGAATGGGACAGGATGGGTGGAAACCACAGTTTCCATGGCGTCCTGGACCGGACGCGGTGTTTCCGAAGATAATGAGTAGAAAGTTAAGGAAATGGTAAGCCATCAGGAACATTCCTCTGTCATTTACAAATGCACCGATTATCTCAGATATCGTTGTGAACAGTGTTAATCTGATTGTCAATTTTGATTTGTCATTTTGTTGTTTGTTACTGATCATTTCCATTAGCTTTCGCATGTCGTTATTTCGCATTTTTTCAGTGTACTGTTTTCTGGGCCCTGAATATTTTTAATTATGATTATGTTTGTACTATTGACAGGCCATGAGAGCATGTATTGTTCACTACCCTCAAAATGGTCTTTTCACCCTATAGGGCACGGTCATTCTTGAGCGCTGTGAGTTTCTTCAAAGCACTGATTTAAAAGAGGCATTGATTTATTTTAATGATTTCCAAGTACTGACCTTCATTTAATTTATGACCAGTCCCATGCATACTCTTACTAGTATTTTTAGAGGATCCATGACTTTTTGCATGACGTACTACAATATGATGCAATGACGCACTACAATATGACGTAAAGTTCTTTCAGACAACTTAAAAGCATATTTCTTGTTCTGACAGTATTTTAAATACCGATTAATGCCAAACCCTTATTGAAACACGCCCGCATTTTACTCGGGTAGTAATGCGTATTGGAAATAAACTCTAGTTAAATCTTCACAAATTGGTTCATTACTCATCTTAAAACGTAACAAGGTGACCCCTGTGATTACTTTGCACAAAACGAAGATCTGTAGAAAAGTTACAACCGAAAAATACTTGCTGCATACGTATTGTAAGGAAAATCGAAAACCCGAAAAATTTTGTTTCATGTCGTTATCTCCAAAACTAATGAAATGAATAAATTCTGGAACAATAAATCACTGTTATCAGACACATGTGACAGATGATAGCTGGACGTTGCGTTTATTTATATACTCTCACTAACCTTTGCATTTTAAAATAGCCAACATAAAACACTCACTACCTTCACTTCGCCAACTATAACTTAATGTTGTAAGGTAATCGTTTAATTGTATTTGTTTTGGCAGAAAACGTAATGAACAAATGTTAGATAAGCATTTAATCTGTTAATTTCACGATTTTGTTAAAATTTAGTGTTTGTACTATACAACGAGTAAATACTTTTTTCCAGCCTCTAGAGAAACAAGGGCTACTTTCTACTTTCTCTCCCTTACTCCGAAAGAAGAGAAATATTCTAATCGTGCGTCGGAAAACTGCGAATTATCAACAAACTACTTTTGGCGGGCTCTGGTAGCGAAAAAGTGGATAAATTTTGTTCCTATACATAGTTAATTACTTCCTCTAAAACGTGGTCTAGTCATAATCCATGTTTAGAGGGTCCTTGATACAGAAAATTGAATGACGGCGAGTTTGAAATTGATATTTCAAGTTTTACTTACATGAATCCTCAACATTTTCAAATTTTCTCAAAAATGGCTCCAAATGTTGTGACTAACATTCTCCTTGTATACTGTAAAAAACACTAAAAAGAATGGCATCTTCCTACAAGTAAGAATTGAAGAAAGAGATTTTTCTTAATGGAGTCTGTTCTTTAAAGACAGAAATAACGTCATGTACAAATTTTCGAAAATATGGGTAGTTTTCGCGTAATTTTGGGCGTAATTAAAAAAACGACTCCAAATTTTTCCTTTGATTTTCCCCTTATATGTATCAAAGAATGATAAAAAAACTGGCTCTAGTCCAATTTCAGAGAAAACATTGCATTTTTGGAAAATTGCAAAAATGTAATATTAAAAAACTACAAGCTAGAAAAAAGAGATTTTTTGTTTTAAACGTCTCGGGTGTCCCAATTTTAGGGGTGACACCAATAAGAAAATTGTATGGTTGGAATTACAGTTAACCCTCGTTAGCACGAACTCGCTTAACTTCGCCGTAACACGAACAAAACTTTGGTCTCGGGAAGGGATTACGGTAATAAGGACATTTATAATACTCTGTTAATATGAATTTTATAACACGAACTCCGATTATTTCGGTCCCTTGGAATTCGTGTTCATGAGGGTTTACTGTATATAATTATTTATTTAAAAATTACATTTCAGTTATTCTAAATTACTTACAGTTTTTAAATATATTATAAATAATGTCATGTGCAAATATACTTTTATTTTTTATTAAATAGTGTATAAACTATTCGTAATAGCTATTTTTATATTTAATTTAGGGGGGTGATATCATTAGTTTTGCCCCGGCTGACACCAACTGAAGCTACGCCATTGTGTGCACCGCGCTTACGGTCCCATCGAGCTATATGCCCCCCCCCGAACGCGCGCTGACAACATGCCCCTGTGGCTGATTTAAAAGTGCGCCTAACATATGTTTTTTTCATAAGTACCTTACTTTCCGAAATGCACAAGACATTCAGGGAATTCTCATTCAATGCTGTAAAATAAACCTCCGTAATCATTGTGCATTTCATTTCACAAAATTTGGTGCAAATACGAACTTACGGACACGCAAAAACGAAATGAAACACTAAATTATTTGTTGTTATAATCGTAGTGGTGGTAAAATAGAAACCTCACCACTGCCGACAGACAAATATTAATAGTTGTTCCAAAATAACCTCACCTCAAACAAAGATACGTATTTAGATGATGTCATGAAAAATTTTGAATGCAATATAGATTTCAGTAACTTATATGATTACTAGAACGAGTTTAAACAGGAATTCTTTCACAAATATCTCTTCATTTTAATAATTTGCACAGCCTAGTTTATCTTAGACAATACATGCAACGAACATATTAATCAATACATTTCACCTTGAAAGCGTGTGTCAGCGAACATTCAAAACTCGTTCAACACACCAATTAGTCCAAAAGTACGTTCACTCTATCGTTACACTATTGCACTTTTTACGCAACAAATGGAAAATAACTAGTGCACTGCAATTCTAACGGCCGGTTGGCTAAGTGGCTCATTTCGCGAGGAGGGAAAATTACTACTTCCACTGCGTTTCGCACAGAAATATCAGAGTCGGCATCCACGTGCAAGTATTTTGAAAGACGGCACGTCCTCTGTTCACAGTGGCATCATTCGTGGGGGGGGGGGTGTAAAACAATCAGGCGCGATCGCAAGGCCATGAGCGATACAGAGCTGTCGTAATTGCAACTCAAAATGTTATACACAAAATTTGCATTTTTCTTCGTTATACGAAAAAAGAAGATTGTTCTTCGACTTTCACTAGGAAATATCCTCGGCTCTTCGACTCATTACAAACCGCCTTAGGTGGCTCAGGGAATTGATGTCACTGCAGTGTCTCTGACCGGAATATCCTAGGTTCGAGACCCGATGGTGGTAGGAGTTTGACACTAGCTAAGCTAGTGTCAGAATTCAGCCGCTGCTGGAGAGAATTCTACTGGCGACTGCTCTGATCGTTAGTTTTACGTGGTTTCTCCGATCGACACTAGGGAATGTCGGAGTAGTAACAACGGATCACGGACCGCGCGCAATCTTTTCTTCCTTTTCCTTGCTCTATCCTCACCCTTAACCACAATTACAAGCACTAAATTACCACTCATGCCGGAGTCTAATTGGGCGCTTAGAGCTTATTCCGGTTGGGCGGGGCCCGCTGATGGGAGATAGCTGGTTAGGAAAATTCCGAAAGCCGACGGTTAGTCGGGGTCGGATTTCACCGTCCACGGCAAAGATCTCCACTACCTCCCGCGATAAAAAACATGCACGATATACGAGACTGACGACCTTACCATTGACGCGCCCGGAATCACCACCAATCGATCAATTCACTATAAGCACAGCCCTCTGGACGTTATAGATGAAGAGAAATTGTCGAGAACCGCTGTGCAGAAACGAAGCGTTTTCTCACGCTAATGGCATTCACATATGAATTTTTTAATTGAGGAGAAGACGGTGGTGATTTCTTTGCTATCTGAAATGACTCACTCCGTTTTTTTGGGGGGGGGG
>JAHLJT010005280.1:0-18980 GCA_031308135.1 Acheta domesticus | reverse complement strand
ATTTTACAGGTTTCAGGATTGTTCTCAGGAGAAAATATTCAGTCGGGACATTATAGTATATAACACTAGGTATAGCGCTAGGTAACACTATTTTGATAAAATTAAATTTAATTTTTTTAAATTTTTTATAGGTTTAAATGATTGCTCTCAAAGATATATCCATCCTTGACATTCGTTAAATTATTTAGGGTAACTTAATAGTTGTGTATCAGAATGAAACGAATTCTATAAAACAACAGTATATTTTACCACTTACAATACACTTAGAAAATCCCGGTGGTTTGCAGCAGTTTACAAGTATCGTAATCGAATGGGCGATGTGCTTTTGAAGGTGTTTCCCACGGTGGCGACAACGCTGTCCGGCGAAGTGTGAAAGCAGCAACCGTACCCGAAAATCCCTGCGTGGTGGCGTTTTAAGAGTAGCCAGAGCAAAACGGCGCCGTGGCCTCTGCCATATGTAGCTGCGTCTGTAAACCGCAAGGCCAGCCATGCGGGGTAAAGTGCTGATCCGAAGCTGGCGGCCAAGAACGAGCGCTTGCCCTTACTACCCGCTGTAATGCGGCGTGGTCACGGAGCGAGCCTGCCGAAACCACTCCGTACCAGAAACAAGCGAAGTCCAGCCTCATATCACGACAGCGAACTAGAAACAAAGCAGAGTCTTCATTCAGCATTCACATAGAAACCGTAAACCAGGAACATCCAGGGACACAGCCGGTCGTAAAGAACATTGTACAGAGTTACCACAATACCTTCGATGACGTTACTCGCTTGCCCTGGTGTCACTTGCACGCTGCCCGCCACCTGTTCTTGCCCTTCTTTGTGCTGTGGTATTCCACCGCCAAATGTGACCGAGAACTAATTTTCTCGGGTGGCGCAGCCAAATGGATGCCCACTGATGCGCGCTACATAGCGCACCTTAATTATCATTCACGACGGGATACAGCATGTGTATGCTTGGTTAAGAGTCTTTCTACTGTACGTGTTGGTAAACAATTCAAATAGTGGTTTCACGTCGATGTTCAGTCCTGACAGGTAGTTTGTAACAACGCAGTTGGTGTATCAGTAGACATTGGGTACTTTGTGTTAAGAATTTATACTTACAAAAAAAGCCTACATAAGAAATATTTTCAAGTTAAAGTTTAAGACCCTTAATTAAATTAAATTCATTTCTTATAATCATTCTGTTAGATCCTAAACCCACATTCAGGGCCTGACATTAGAAATAAACACAGTATTATTAAAATTTTATTTTATTTTTCCAGAATTTTTAGAGGTCTCTGCGATTAATCTCAAAAGAAAATTTTCAGTCATGACCATTAGATAAAATTGCTAGTAACGACTAAATACTTTGCTAAAAGTCTGTTCCAATGATTGTTCGAAGAGAAGATTTCCAATACCAAAACATTGTGCATTTATTAAGAAAATTTCTGAGATATCGAAAAAACGCATTATTAGCTGCTGAAACGCCTAAAAATACTATTTCAAGAAAACTGAGTTAAATACTTCTTTACTAATGTGATCTTCCACTCATGAAGAGAGTTGCACTTATAAAACAGTTTGCATAACAGGTGCAGGCATCAGAGTTTTCAGTAATTTCAGTAGTTTTCAGAAATTTTACAGGATTCTGGATGGTTCTCAAGAGTAAATTTTCAGTCATGACATTAGATAAAAGCGCTAGTGAAGCCTAAATACGTTGCTAAAAGTCCGTTACAATGATTGTTCGAAGAGAAGATTTCGAATACCAAATCAATGTGCATTTATTAAGAAAACTTCTGAGACATCGAAAAACGCATTATTAGCTGCTGAAACCGCTAAAAACACTATTTCAAGAACACTGAGTAAAATACTTCTTTTACTAACGTGATCTTCGACTGATGAAGAGATTCCACTTATAAAACTGTATGCCTTAGCAAGTGCAGGCATCAGAGTTTTCAGTAAATCTTTCTAGACATTTCTTATACGTTCTGATATATCCATAAAAGTTACAATTTCTCAAGTTCGTGCACCCTTGTTGATTCCAGAGACATTCGTCACACACTTCCTCAAGAGAAATGTCTTTGTTGAATTTAACGTTTCTTATAGTGTTTTCACATGGATGTTCACTTTTGACAGGTAGTTTGCTATAAAGCAGTTGGTGTAAGTGTAGTCATAGGAAACTTTGCATTAAGAGTTTTACACCTATAAAAGCCTGCATAGAACTAAATTTCAAGTTAAGTATATCAATCCTATACAAAAATTCATTTGTCATAACCATTTTGAAAGATCCTGAATCCACTTTTAGAACCTGAATTTAGAAACAAAAACAATTTCTTAAAAAAATTATTTAATTTTTCCAGAAATATTACGGGATTCTGGATGGTTCTCAAGAGAAATTTTCACGAAGAGAATTCTCACAAAGAGAGTTCCTCTCATGAAACTGTGTGCATGGATAGGTGCAGGCATCAGAGTTGTGTGTAGAGTTTTTTAGATAGTTCTTATATGTGTTCTGATATTTCGATAAACGGTAAAACTTTGCAAGATCGTGAACCATTTTTGATTCAAGAAACATTCTTTTCACACTTCCTCAAGTGAATTGTCTTTGTTGAATTTAACCTTTCTTATAGTGCTACCACATGCATTTTCACATTTGACAGGTAGTTTGGCATAAAGCAGTAGGTGCAAATGTAGTCATAGGAAACTTTGCACTAAGAGTTTTACACCTATAAAATCCTGCATAGAACTAAATTTCAAGTAAAATATTTCAATCCTATACACAAATTCATTTGTCATAACCATTTTGAAAGATCCTGAATCCACTTTTAGAGCCTGAATTTAGACACAAAAACAATGTCTTAAAAAAATTATTTAATTTTTCCAGGAGTTTTACAGGATTCTGGATGGTTCTCAAGAGAAAATTTTCAGTCATGACATTAGATAAAAGCGCTAGTGAATGCTAAATACTTTGCTAAAAGTCCGTTTACAATGATTGTTCGAAGAGAAGATTTCGAATACCGTTACATTGTGCATTTATTAAGAAAACTTCTGGGATATCGAAAAACGCATTATTAGCTGCTGAAACCGCTAAAAACACTATTTCAAGAACACTGAGTTAAATACTTCTTTACTAATGTGATTTTCGACTCATGAAGAGATTTCCACTTATAAAACTGTATGCCTAAGCAGGTGCAGGCATCAGAGTTTTCAGTAAACCTTTCTAGACATTTCTTATACGTTCTGATATATCCATAAAAGTTTCAATTTTTCAAGTTCGTGCACCCTTGTTGATTCCAGAGACATTCGTCACACACTTCCTCAAGAGAATTGTCTTTGTTGAATTTAACGTTTCATATAGTGTTTTCACATGGATGTTCACTTTTGACAGGTAGTTTGCTATAAAGCAGTTGGTGTAAGTGTAGTCATAGGAAACTTTGCATTAAGAGTTTTACACCTATAGAAGGTTGCATAGAACTAAATTTCAAGTAAAGTATTTCAATCCTATACACAAATTTATTTGTCATAACCATTTTAAAAGATCCTGAATCCACTTTTAGAACCTAAATTTAGAAACAAAAACAATTTCTTAAAAATATTAATATCTTTTTTCCAGAAATTTTACAGGATTCTGGATGGTTCTCAGGAGAAAAATTTCAGGAAGAGAATTCTCACGAAGAGAGTTCCTCTCATGAAACTGTGTGCATAGATAGGTGCAGGCATCAGAGTTGTGTGTAGAGTTTTTTAGATAGTTCTTATATGTGTTCTGATATTTCGATTAACGGTAAAACTTTGCAAGATCGTGCACCATTTTTGATTCAAGAATCATTCTTCACACACTTCCTCAAGTAAATTGTCTTTGTTGAATTTAACCTTTCTTATAGTGCTATCACATGCATTTTCACTTTTGACAGGTAGTTTGGCATAAAGCAGTAGGTGAAACTGTAGGCATAGGAAACTTTGCATTAAGAGTTTTACACCTATAAAAGCCAGCATAGAACTAAATTTCTAGTAAAATATTTCAATCCTATACACAAATTTATTTGTCATAACCATTTTGAAAGATCCTGAATCCACTTTTAGAGCCTGAATTTAGACACAAAAACAATGTCTTAAAAGAATTATTTTAATTTTTCCAGAAATTTTACAGGATTCTGGATGGTTCTCAAGAGTAAATTTTCAGTAATGACATTAGATAAAAGCGCTAGTGAAGCCTAAATACGTTGCTAAAAGTCCGTTTAGAATGATTGTTCGAAGAGAAGAATTCCTATACCAGATCAAGTGCATTTATTAAGAAAACTTCTGAGATATCGAAAAACGCATTATTAGCAGCTGAAACGGCTAAAAACACTATTTCAAGAAAGCTGAGATAAATACTTCTTATACCAATCTGATCTTGCACTCACGAAGAGAGTTCCACTTATAAAACTGTATGCATAAAAAGGTGCAGGCATCAGAGTTTTCAGTAAACCTTTCTAGATATTTCTTATACGTTCTGATATATCTACAAAAATTAAAAATTCTCAAGTTCGTGCACCCTTGTTGATTCCAGATACATTCGTCACACACTGCCTCAAGAGAATTGTCTTTGTTGAATTTTACATTTCTAATAGTGCTTTCACATGGATGTTCACTTTTGACAGGTAGTTTGGTTAAAGCAATTGGTGTATGTGCAGTCATAGGAAACTTTGCATTAAGAGTTTTACACCTATAAAACTCTGCATAGAACTAAATTTTAAGTAAAGTATTTTAATCCTATACACAAATTCATTTGTCATAACCATTTTGAAAGATCCTGAATCTACTTTTAGAACCTGAATTTAGAGACAAAAACAATTTCTTAAAATATTAATTTAATTTTTCCAGAAATTTTGCAGGATTTTATAAGGTTCTCAGTAGAAAATTTTCACGAAGAGAATTCTCACGAAGAGAGTTCCTATCATGAAAGTGTGTGCATAGATATGTGCAGGCATCAGAGTAGTTTGTAGTAGTTTCTTTTACTAACGTGATCTTCGACAGATGAAGAGATTTCCACTTATAAAACTGTATGCCTAAGCAAGTGCAGGAATCAGAGTTTTCAGTAATCTTTCTAGACATTTCTTATACGTTCTGATATATCCATAAAAGTTACAATTTCTCAAGTTCGTGCACCCTTGTTGATTCCAGAGACATTCGTCACACTCTTCCTCAAGAGAATTGTCTTTGTTGAATTTTACGTTTCTTACAGTGCTTTCACGTGGATGTTCACTTTTGACAGGTAGTTTGGTATAAAGCAGTTGGTGTAAGTGTAGTCATAGGAAACTTTGCATTAAGAGTTTTACACCTATAAAAGCCTGCATAGAACTAAATTTCAAGTAAAGTATTTCAATCCTATACACAAATACATTTGACATAACCATTTTAAAAGAACTTGAATCCACTTTTAGAACCTGAATTAAGAAACAAAAACAATTTCTTAAAAATATTAATTTAATATTTCCAAAACGTTTACAGGATTCTGAATGTTTCTTAGGAAATAATTTTCACGAAGAGTGTTGCTCTCATGAAACTGTGTTCATAGATAGGTGCAGGCTTCAGAGTTGTGTGTAGAGTTTTTTAGATAGTTCTTATATGTGTTCTGATATTTCGATTAACTGTAAAACTTTGCAAGATCGTGCATCATTTTTGATTCAAGAAATATTCTTCACACACTTCCTCAAGTGAATTGTCTTTGTTGAATTTAACCTTTCTTATAGTGCTATCACATGCATTTTCACTTTTGACAGGTAGTTTGGCATAAAGCAGTAGGTGAAACTGTAGGCATAGGAAACTTTGCATTAAGAGTTTTACACCTATAAAGCCAGCATAGAACTAAATTTCTAGTAAAATATTTCAATCCTATACACAAATTTATTTGTCATAACCATTTTGAAAGATCCTGAATCCACTTTTAGAGCCTGAATTTAGACACAAAACCAATGTCTTAAAAGAATTATTTTAATTTTTCCAGAAATTTTACAGGATTCTGGATGGTTGGGAAGAGTAAATTTTTAGTCATGACATTAGATAAAAGCGCTAGTGAAGCCTAAATACGTTGCTAAATGTCCGTTTACAATGATTGTTCGAAGAGAAGATTTCCAATACCAAAACATTGTGCATTTGTTAAGATAACTTCTGATATATCGAAAAACGCATTATTAGCTGCTGAAACGCCCAAAAACACTATTTCAAGAAAACTGAGTTAAATACTTCTCTTAATAATGTGATCTTCCACACATGAAGAGATTTCACTAATAATACTAAGCAGGTGTAGGTATGCCTAAGCAGGTGCAGGCATTAGAGTTTTCAGTAAACCTTTCTAGACATTTCTTATACGTTCATATCCATAAAAGTTACAATTTCTCATGTTCGTGCACCCTTTTTGATTCCAGAAACATTCGTCACACACTTCCTCAAGAGAATTGTCTTTGTTGAATTTTACGTTTCTTATAGTGCTTTCACATGGAAGTTTACTTTTGACAGGTAGTTTGGTATAAAGCAGTTGGTGTAAGTGTAATCATAGGAAACTTTGCATTAAGAGTTTTACACCTATAAAAGCCTGCATAGAATAAATTTCAATAAAGTATTTCATCCTATACACAAATTCATTTGTCATAACCATTTTAAAAGTTGGTGAATCCACTTTTAGAACCTGAATTAAGAAACAAAAACAATTTTTTAAAAATATTTTATTAATTTTTCCAAAAAGTTTACAGGATTCTGGATGGTTCTTAGGAGAAAATTTTCACGAAGAGAGTTCTCACAAAGAGTTCCTCTCATGAAACTGTGTGCATAGATAGGTGCAGGCATCAGAGTTGTGTGTAGAGTTTTTTAGATAGTTCTTATATGTGTTCTGATATTTCGATTAACGGTTAAATTTTGGAAGATCGTGCAATTTTTTTAATTCAAGAAACATTCTTCACACACTTCCTCAAGTGCATTGTCTTTGTTGAATTTAACCTTTCTTATAGTGCATCACATGCATTTTCACTTTTGACAGGTAGTTTGGCATAAAGAAGTTGGAGTAAAAGTAGTGATAGAAAACTTTGCATTAAGATTTTACACCTATAAAAGCCTGCTTAGAACTAAATTTCATGTAAAATATTTCATTCCTATACACAAATTCATTTGTCATAACCATCTTCGAAGATCCTGTATACACTTTTAGAACCTGAATTTAGAAACAAAAACTATTTCTTACAAAAATTATTTTAATTTTTCCAGAATTTTTACAGGTTTTCGGATTGTTCTCAGAAGAAAAATTTCAGTCATGACATTAGATAAAATCGCTAGTGAATGCTAAATACTTTGCTAAAAGTCCGTTTATAATGATTGTTCGAAGAGAAGATTTCCAATACAAAAACATTGTAAATTTATAAAGAAAACTTCTGAGATATCGGAAAACGCATTATTAGCTGCTGAAACGCATAAAAACACTATTTCAAAAAAATTGAGTTAAATAGTTTTTTTGCCAATGTGATCTTCCACTCATGAAGATATTTCCACTTATAAAACTGTTTGTCTAAGCAGGTGCAGGCATCAGAGTTTTCAGTAAACCTTTCTAGACATTTCTTATACGTTCTGATATATCCATAAAAGTTACAATTTCTCAAGTTCGTGCACCCTTGTTGATTTCAGAGACGTTCGTCACACACTTCCTCAAGAGAATTGTCTTTGTTGAATTTTACGTTTCTTATAGTGCTTTCTAATGAATGTTCACTTTTGACAGGTAGTTTGGTATAAAGCAGTTGGTGTAAGTGTAGTCATAGGAAACTTTGCATTAAGTGTTTTACACCTATAAAAGCCTGCATAGAAATTAATTTCGAATAATATATTTCACTCCTATACACAAATTCATTTGTCATAACTGTTTTGAAAGATCCTGAACCAACTTTTAGATCCTGAATTTAGAAACAAAAACAACTTCTTCAAAAATTTGATTTAATTTTCCCAGAATTTTTACAGGTTTCTGGATTGTTCTCAGGAGAAAATTTTCAGTCGTGACATTAGATATAAGCGCTATGTAACACTATTTTTGATAAAATTATATTTAATTTTTTAAAATTTTTATAGGTTTAAATGATTGCTCTCACTAGATAATATCCAACCATGACATTCGATAAATTATTTAGTGTATCTTAATAGTTGTGTATCAGAATGAAACGAACTCTATAAAACAACAGTTTATTTTACCACTTAGAAAAACCCGGCGGTTTGCAGCAGTTTACAAGTATCGTAATCGAATCGGCGATGTTGCTTCAGAAGGTGTTTCCCACGGTGGCGACAACGCTATCCGGCGAAGTGTGAAGGCAGCAACCGTACCCGAAAATCCCTGCGTGGTGGCGTGATTAGAGTAGCCAGAGCAAACGGCGGCGTGGCCTCGGCGATATGTAGCTGCGTCTGTAAACCACAAGGCCAGCCAGGCGGGGTAAAAGTGCTGATCCGAAAGCTGGCGGCCAAGAACGAGCGCTTGCCCTTACTACAAGCTCTAATGCGGCGTGGTCACGGAGCGAGTCTGCCGAAACCACTCCGTAACAGAAACAAGCGAATTCCAGTCTCATATCACGACAGCGAACTAGAAACTAAGCAGAGTCTTCATTCAGCCTTCACCTCGAACCCGTAAACCAGGTACATCCAGGGACACAGCCGGTCGTAAACAACATTGTACAGAGTTACCACAATACCTACGACGACGTTACTCGCTTGCTCTACCTTCACTTGCCCGCTGCCCGCCACCTGTGCTTGCCCTTCTTTGTGCTGTGGTATTCCTCCGCCAAAATGTGACCGAGAACTAATTTTCCCGGATGGCGCAGCCACATGGATGCGCACTGATGCGCGCTACATAGCGCGCCTTAATTATTATTCACGACGGGATACAGCACGTGTATGCTTAGGTAAGAGTCTTTCTACTGTACGTGTTAGTAAACATTAATTCAAATAGTGGTTTCACGCCGATGATCAGTCCTGACAGGTAGTTTGTAACAATGCAGTTGGTGTATGAGTAGACATTGGGTACTTTGTGCTAAGAATTTAATACCTACAAAAGCCTAAATGAAAAATATTTTCAAGTTAAAGTTCAAGACCCTTAAATTAAATTAAATTCATTTCTTATAATCATTCTGTCAGATCCTAAACCCATATTCCGGGCCTGACATTAGAAATAAACACAGTATTATTAAAATTTTATTTTATTTTTCCAGAATTTTTAGAGGTCTCTGCGATTAATCTCAAAAGTTAATTTTCAGTCATGACATTAGATAAAATCGCTAGTAACGCCTAAATTCTTTGCTAAAAGTCTGTTTCCAATGATTGTTCGAAGAGAAGATTTCCAATACCAAAACATTGTGCATTTATTAAGAAAACTTCTGAGATATCGAAAAACGCATTATTAGCTGCTGAAATGGCTAAAAATACTATTTCAAGAAAACTGAGTTAAATACTTCTTTTACTAATGTGATCTTCCACAAATAAACAGAGTTCAAGTTATAAAACTGTATGCATAAACAGGTGCAGGCATCAGAGTTTTCTGGAAACCTTTCTAGACATTTCTTATACGTTCTGATATATCTATAAAAGTTAAAATTTCCCAAGTTCGTGCACCCTGGTTGTTTCCAGAGACATTCGTCACACACTACCTCAAGAGAATTGTCTTTGTTGAATTTTACGTTTCTTATAGTGTTTTCACATGTATGTTCACATTTGACAGGTAGTTTGGTATAAAGCAGTTGGTGTAAGTGTAGTCATAGGAAACTTTGCATTAAGAGTTTTACACCTGTAAACTCTGCATAGAACTAAATTTCAAGTAAAGTATTTTAATCCTGTACACAAATTCATTTGTCATAACCATTTTGAAAGATCCTGAATCCACTTTTTGAACCTGAATTTAGACACAAAAACAATGTTTTAAAAGAATTATATTAATTTTTCCAGAAATTTTACAGGATTCTGGTTGGTTAGCAAGAGAAAAATTTTTAGTCATGACATTAGATAAAAGCGCTAGTGAAGCCTAAATACGTTGCTAAATGTCCGTTTACAATGATTGTTCGAAGAGAAGATTTCCAATACCAAATCAAGTGCATTTATTAAGAAATTTCTGAGATATTGAAAAACGCATTATTAGCTGCTGAAACCGCTAAAGACACTATATCAAGAAAACTGAGTGTAATACTTCTTTTACTAATGTGATCTTCGACTCATGAAAAGATTTCCACTTATAAAACTGTATGCCTAAGCAGGTGCAGGAATCAGAGGTTTCAGTAAACCTTTCTAGACATTTCATATACGTTCTGATATATCCATTAAAGTTAAAAATTCTCATGTTCGTGCACCCTTGTTGATTCCAGAGATATTCGTCACACACTTCCTCAAGTGAATTGTCTTTGTTGAATTTAACCTTTCTAATAGTGCTATCACATGCATTTTCACTTTTGACAGGTAGTTTGGCATAAAGCAGTAGGTGTAAATGTAGTCATAGGAAACTTTGCATTAAGAGTTTTACACCTATAAAAGCCTGAATTGAACTAAATTTCAAGTAAAGTATTTTAATCCTATACACAAATTCTTTTGTCATAACCTTTTTAAAAGATCCTGAATCCTCTTTTAGAAACTGGATTTAGAAACAAAAACAATTTCTTAAAAAAATATTTTAATTTTTCCAGAATTTTACAGGTTTCTGGATTGTTCTCAGGAGAAAAATTTCACTCATGACATTAGATAAAAGCGCTAGTGAATGCTCAATACTTTACTAAAAGTCCGTTACAATAATTGTTCGAAGAGAAGATTTCCCATACCAAATCAAGTGCATTTATTACGAAACTTCTGAGATATCCAAAAACGCATTATTAGCTGCTGAAACGGCTAAAAACACCATTTCAAGAAAACTGAGTTAAATAATTCTTTTACTAATGTGATCTTCGACTGATGAAGAGATTTCCACATATAAAACTGTATGCCTAAGCAGGTGCAGACATCAGAGTTTTCAGTAAACCTTTCTAGACATTTCTTATACGTTCTGATATCTCCACAAAAGTTACAATTTCTTAAGTTCGTGCACCCTTGTTGATTCCAGAGACATTCGTCACACACTTCCTCAAGAGAATTGTCTTTGTTGAATTTTACGTTTCTTACAGTGCTTTCACATGGATGTTCACTTTTGACAGGTAGTTTGGTATAAAGCAGTTGGTGTAAGTGTAGTCATAGGAAACTTTGCATTAAGAGTTTTACACCTGTAAAACTCTGCATAGAACTAAATTTCAAGTAAAGTATTTAATCCTGTACACAAATTCATTTGTCATAACCATTTTGAAAGATCCTGAATCCACTTTTTGAACCTGAATTTAGAAACAAAAAAAAATTTCTGAAAAATATTAATTTAATTTTTCCAAAAATTTTACAGGTTTCGGGATGGATCTTAGGAGAAAATTTTCTCGAAGAGAATTCTCACGAAGAGAGTTCCTCTCATGAAACTGTGTGCATAGATAGGTGCGGGTATCAGAGTTGTGTGTAGAGTTTTTTTAGATAGTTTTTATGTGTTCTGATATTTCGATTAACGGTATAATTTTGAAAGATCGTGCACCATTTTGATTCAAGAAACTTTCTTCACACACTCCTCAAGTGAATTGTGGTTTGTTGAATTTAACCTGTTCTTATAGTGCTAACACATGCTTTTTTCACTTTTGACAGGTAGTTTGGCATAAAGCAGTAGGTGTAAATGTAGTCATACGAAGCTTTGTATTACGAGTTTTACACATATAAAAGCCTGCATAGAACTAAATTCAAGTAAAATATTTCAATCCAACACACAAATTCATTTGTCATAACCACTTTGAAAGATTCCTGAATCCACTTTTTAGAGCCTGAATTGAGACACAAAAACAATGTCTTAAAAAAATTATTTAATTTTTCCAGAATTTTACAGGATTCTGGATGGTTCTCAAGAGTAAATTTTCAGTCATGACATTAGATAAAAGCGCTAGTGAAGCCTAAATACGTTGCTAAAAGTCCGTTTACAATGATTGTTCGAAGAGAAGATTTCCAATACCAAATCAAGTGCATTTATTAAGAAAACTTCTGAGATATCGAAAAACGCATTATTAGCTGCTGAACCGCTAAAAACCTTTTTCAAGAAAACTGAGTTAAATACTTCTTTTACTAATGTGATCTTCGACTCATGAAGAGATTTCCACTTATAAAACTGTGTGCCTAAGCAGGTGCAGGCATCAGAGTTTTCAGTAAACCTTTCTAGACATTTCTTATACGTTCTGATATATCCATAAAAGTTACAATTTCTCAAGTTCGTGCACCCTTGTTGATTCCAGAGACATTCGTCACACACTTCCTCAAAGAATTGTCTTTGTTGAATTTTACGTTTCTTATAGTGCTTTCACATGGAAGTTCACTTTTGACAGGTAGTTTGGTATAAAGCAGTTGGTGTAAGTGTAGTCATAGGAAACTTTGCATTAGAGTTTTACACCTATAAAAGCCTGCATAGAACTAAATTTCAAGTAAAGTATTTCAATCCTATACACAAATTCATTTGTCATAACCATTTTAAAGTTCCTGAATCCACTTTTAGAACCTGAATTAAGAACAAAAACAATTTCTTAAAATATTTTATTAATTTTTCCAAAAGTTTACAGGATTTCTGGATGGTTCTTAGGAAAAAATTTTCACGAAGAGGATTCTCACGAAGAGTTCCTCTCATGAAACTGTGTGCATAGATAGGTGCAGTCATCAGAGTTGTGTGTAGAGTTTTTAGATAGTTCTTATATGTGTTCTGATATTCGATAACGGTAAAATTTGCAAGATCGTGCAACATTTTTGATTCAAGAACATTCTTCACACACTTCCTCAAGTGAATTGTCTTTGTTGAATTTAACCTTTATTATAGTTCTTCACATGCATTTTCACTTTTGACAGGTAGTTTGGCATAAAGAAGTTGGAGTAAATGTAGTCAAGGAAAACTTTGCATTAAGAGTTTTACACCTATAAAAGCCTGCATAGAACTAAATTTCAAGTAAAATATTTCAATCCTATACCAAATTCATTTGTCATAACCATTTTGAAAGATCCTGAATCCACTTTTAGAGCCTGAATTTAGACATAAAAACAATGTCTAAAAAAATAATTTAATTTTTCCAGAATTTTTACAGGATTCTGGATTGTTCTCAGAGAAAATTTCAGTCATGACATTAGATAAAATCGCTAGTGAAGCCTAAATATTTGCAAAAAGTCCGTTTACAATGATTGTTCGAAGAGAAGATTTCCAATACCAAATCAGTGCATTTATTAAGAAACTTCTGAGATATCGAAAAACGCATTAATAGCTGCTGAACCCCTAAAAACCCTATTTCAAGAAAACTGAGTTAATACTTCTTTTACTATGTGATCTTCGACTCATGAAGAGATTCCCTTATAAAACTGTGTGCCTAAGCAGGTGCTGCAGGCATCAGAGTTTTCAGTAACCTTTCTAGACATTTCTTATACGTTCTGATATATCCATAAAAGTTAAATTTCTCAAGTTCGTGCACCCTTGTTGATTCAGAGACATTCGTCACACACTTCCTCAAGAGAATTGTCCTTGTTGAATTTTACGTTTCTTATAGTGCTTTCACATGGATGTTCACTTTTGACAGGTAGTTTGGTATAAAGCAGTTGGTGTAAGTGTAGTCATAGGAAACTTTGCATTAAGAGTTTTACACCTATAAAAGCCTGCATAGAACTAAATTTCAAGTAAAATATTTCAATCCTATACACAAATTCATTTGTCATAACCATTTTAAAAGATCCTGAATCCACTTTTAGAGCCTGAATTTAGACACAAAACAATTTCTTAAAAATTATTTTAATTTTTCCAGAAATTTTACAGGTTTCTGGATTGTTCTCAGGAGAAAAATTTCAGTCATGACATTAGATAAAAGCGTTAGTGAAGCCTAAATACCTTGCTAAAAGTCCGTTTACAATGATTGTTCGAAGAGAAGATTTCCAATACAAAACATTGTAAATTTTTAAGAAATTTCTGGAATCGGAAAACGCATTATTAGCTGCTGAACGCCCAAAACACTATTTTCAAAAAACTGAGTTAAATACTTCTTTTACTAATGTGATCTTCACTCATGAAGAGTTTCCACTTATAAAACTGTATGCCTAAGCAGGTGCAGGCATCAGAGTTTTCAGTAAACCTTTCTAGACTTTCTTATACTTTGATTATCCATAAAAGTTACAATTTTTCAGTTCGTGCACCCTTGTTGATTCCAGAGACATTCGTACACACTTCTCAGAGAATTGTCTTTGTTGAATTTTACGTTTCTTATAGTGCTTTCACATGGATGTTCACTTTTGAACAGGTAGTTTGGTATAAAGCAGTTGGTGTAAGTGTAGTCATAGGAAACTTTGCATTAGAGTTTTACACCTGTAAAACTCTCATAAACTAAATTTCAAGTAAAGTATTTTAATCCTGTACACAAATTCATTTGTCATAACCATTTTGAAAGATCCTGAATCCACTTTCAGAACCTGAATTTAGAAACAAAAACAATTTCTGAAAAATATTAATTTTTTTTCCAAAATTTTACAGGATTCTGGATGGATTTTAGAGAAAATTTTCACGAAGAGAATTCTCACGAAGAGAGTTCCTTCATGAAACTGTGTGCATAGATAGGTGCAGGCATCAGAGTTGTGTGTAAAGTTTTTTAGATAGTTCTTATATGTGTTCTGATATTTCGATAAACGGTAAAATTTGCAAGATCGTGCACCATTGTTGATTCAAGAAACATTCTTCACACACTTCCTCAAGTGAATTGTCTTTGTTGAATTTAACCTTTCTTATAGTGCTATCACATGCATTTTCACTTTTGACAGGTAGTTTGGCATAAAGAAGTAGGTGTAAATGTAGTCATAGGAAGCTTTGCATTACGAGTTTTACATCTATAAAAGCCTGCATAGAACTAAATTTCAAGTAAAATATTTTCAATCCTATACACAAATTCATTTGTCATAACAATTTTGAAAGATCCTGAATCCACTTTTAGAGCCTGAATTTAGAAACAAAAAACAATGTCTTAAAAAAAATTATTTTAATTTTTCCAGAAATTTTACAGTATTCTGGATGGTTCTCAAGAGTAAATTTCAGTCATGACATTAGATAAAAGCGCTAGTGAAGCCTAAATACGTTGGCTAAAAGTCCGTTTACAATGATTGTTCGAAGAGAAGATTTCTAAAAACCAAAATCAAGTGCATTTATTAAGAAAACTTCTGAGATATCGAAAAACGCATTATTAGCTGCTGAAACGGCTAAAAACACAATTTCAAGAAAACTGAGTTAAATACTCCTTTTAACTAATGTGATCTTCGACTCATGAAGAGGTTTCCACTTATAAAACTGTATGCCCTAAGCAGGTGCAGGCATCAGAGTTTTCAGTAAACCTTTCTAGACATTTCTTATACGTTCTGATATATCCATAAAAGTTACAATTTCTCGAGTTCGTTTACCCTTGTTGATTCCAGAGACATTGGTCACACACTGTCCTCAAGATAATTGTCTTTGTTGAATTTTACGTTTCTTATAGTGCTTTCACATGGCTGTTCACTTTAACAGGTAGTTTGGTATAAAGAAGTTGTGTAAGTGTAGTCATGGAAACTTTGCATTAAGAGTTATACACCTATAGAAACTTGCATAGAACTAAATTTCAAGTAAAGTATTTCATTATATACCAAATTCATTGTCATAACCATTTTTGAATATCCTGAAACACACTTTTAGAACCTGATTTAGGACAACAAAAAAATTTCTGAAAAATATAATTTAATTTTTCCAAAAAAGTTTACAGGGATTCTGGATGGACCTTAGGAGAAAATATTCACGAAGAGACTTCTCACGAAGAGTGTTCCTGTCATTGAAACTGTGTGCATAGATAGGTCGGGTATCAGAGTTGTGTGTAGAGTTTTTTAGATAGTTCTTATATGTGTTCTGATATTTCGATTGACGGTAACCGTTTGCTAGATCGTGCACCATTTTGATTCATGAAACTTTTCTTCACACACTTCCTCAAGTGAATTGTCTTTGTTGAATTTAACCTTTCTTATAGTGCTATCACATGCATTTTCACTTTTGACAGGTAGTTTGGCATAAAGCAGTAGGTGTAAATGTAGTCTTAGGAAACTTTGCATTAAAGAGTTTTACACATATAAAAGCCTGCATAGAACTAAATTTCAAGTAAAATATTTCAATCCTATACACTAATTCATTTGTCATAACCATTTTGAAAGATCCTGAATCCACTTTTAGAGCCTGAATTTAGACACAAAAACAATGTCTTAAAAGAATTATTTTAATTTTCCAGAAAATTTTACAGGATTCTGGATGGTTCTCAAGAGTAAATTTCAGTCATGACATTAGATAAAAGCGCTAGTGAAGCCTAAATACTTTGCTAAAAGTCCGTTTACAATGATTGTTCGAAGAGAGATTTCCAATCAAAAACAAGTAAATTTATTAAGAAAACTTCTGAGATATCGGAAACGCATTATTAGCTGCTGAAACGCCCTAAAAACACTATTTCAAAAAACTGAGTTAAATACTTCTTTTACGAATGTGATCTCGACTAATGAAGAGATTTCCACTTATAAAACTGTATGCCTAAGCAGGTGCAGGCATCAGAGTTTTCAGTAAACCTTTCTAGACATTTCTTATACGTTCTGATATATCCATAAAAGTTACAATTTCTCAAGTTCGTGCACCCTTGTTGATTCCAGAGACATTCGTCACACACTTCCTCAAGAGAATTGTCTTTGTGGAATTTTACGTTTCTTATAGTGCTTTCACATGGATGTTCACTTTTGACAGGTAGTTGGTATAAAGCAGTTGGTGTAAATGTAGTCATAGGAAACTTTGCATTAAGAGTTTTACACCTATAAACCTTGCATAGAACTAAATTTCAAGTAAAGTATTTCAATCTATATCACAAATTCATTTGTCATAACCATTTTGAAAGATCCTGAATCCACTTTAGAACCTGAATTTAGAACAAAAACAATTTCTTAAAAATATTAATTTATTTTTCGCAAAAATTTTACTGGATTCTAGATGGTCTTAGTAGAAAATTTTCACGAAGAGAATTCTCACTAAGAGAGTTCCTCTCATGAAACTGTGTGCATAGATAGGTGCAGGCATCAGAGTTGTGTGTAGAGTTTTTTAGATAGTTCTTATATGTGTTTCTGATATTTCGATTAACGGTAAAACTTTGAAAGATCGTGCACCATTTTTGATTCAAGAAACTTTCTTCACACACTTCCTCAAGTGAATTGTCTTTGTTGAATTTAACCTTTCTTATAGTGCTATCACGTGCATTTTCACTTTTGACAAGTAGTTTGGCATAAAGCAGTAGGTGTAATGTAGTCATAGTGAGCTTTGCATTAGAGTTTTACACCTATAAAGCCTGCATAGAACTAAATTTCAGTAAAATATTTCAATCCTATACACAAATTCATTTGTCATAACCATTTTGAAAGATCCTGAATCCACTTTTAGAGCCTGAATTTAGACACAAAAACAATGTCTTAAAAAATTATTTTAATTTTTTCCAGAAATTTTACAGATTCTGGATGGTTCTCAAGATAAAATTTCAGTCATGACATTAGATAAAAGCGCTAGTGAAGCCTAACGTTGCTAAAAGTCCGTTTACAATGATTTCATAAAAGAGAAGATTTCCAATACCAAATCAAGTGCATTTATTAAGAAAACTTCTGAGATATCGAAAAACGCATTATTAGCTGCTGAAACGCTAAAAACACTATTTCAAAAAACTGAGTTAAATAGTCCTTTTACTAATGTGATCTTCCACTCATGAAGATATTTCCACTTATAAAACTGTATGCCTAAGCAGGTGCAGGCATCAGAGTTTTCAGTAAACCTTTCTAGACATTTCCTTATACGTTCTGATATATCCATAAAAGTTACAATTTCTCAAGTTCGTGCACCTTGTTGATTCCAGAGACATTCGTCACACACTTCCTCAAGAGAATTGTCTTTGTTGAATTTTACGTTTCTTATAGTGCTTTCACATGGATGTTCACTTTTGACAGGTAGTTTGGTATAAGCAGTTGGTGTAAGTGTAGTCCATAGGAAACTTTGCATTAAGAGGTTTTACACCTATAAAACTCTGCATAGAACTAAATTTCAAGTAAAGTATTTTAATCCTATACACAATTCATTTGTCATAACCATTTTGAAAGATCCTGAATCCACTTTTAGAACCTGAATTTAGAAACAAAAACAATTTCTTAAAATATTAATTTAATTTTTCCAAAATTTTACAGGTTTCTGGATTGCATCTTAGGAGAAAAATTTTCTCACGAAGAGAATTCTCACGAAGAGAGTTCCTCTCATGAAACTGTGTGCATAGATAGGTGCGGGTATCAGAGTTGTGTGTAGAGTTTTTTAGATAGTTCTTATATGTGTTCTGATATTTAGATTAACGGTATAATTTTGCAAGATCGTGCACGCATTTTTGATTCAAGAAACTTTCTTCACACACTTCCTCAAGTGAATTGTCTTTGTTGAATTTAACCTTTCTTATAGTGCTATCCATGCATTTTCACTTTTGACAGGTAGTTTGGCATAAAGCAGTAGGTGTAAATGTAGTCATACGAAGCTTTGCATTACGAGTTTTACACCTATAAAGCCTGCATAGAACTAAATTTCAAGTAAAGTATTTCAATCCTATACACAAATTCATTTGTCATAACCATTTTGAAAGATCCTGAATCCACTTTT
This sequence comes from Acheta domesticus, assembly GCA_031308135.1. Classification (NCBI taxonomy): domain Eukaryota; kingdom Metazoa; phylum Arthropoda; class Insecta; order Orthoptera; family Gryllidae; genus Acheta; species Acheta domesticus. Next base: position 223 of record JAHLJT010005280.1, on the reverse strand, counting down.
AGAGCCTGAATTTAGACACAAAAACAATGTCTAAAAAAATTATTTTAATTTTTTCAGAATTTTACATTATTCTGGATGGTTCTCAAGAGTAAATTTTCAGTCATGACATTAGATAAAAGCGCTAGTGAAGCCTAAATACTTTGCTAAAAGTCCGTTAACAATGATTGTTCGAAGAGAAGATTTCCAATACCAAATCAGGTGCATTTATTAAGAAAACTTCTGC